>BCLG01004023.1:10751-42268 GCA_001602295.1 Zoysia matrella
TACGTATGAAAAGACACCTCACCCACTTGTTATGTCAACTAAACGTGCTTCATATTAGCTTAAAACTATATAAACACATTAGTGCTTTGGAAGCTTGATAATGCATACACTCACATGACTCGCTAGCATAAACACATAAGCATTGTTTAAAATGAACTGAATAGTTAATCAACAATCCATAGCGAATACCGCTAAGTCATGATCGTGCATAAAACGACACATATTATTCCTAGAATTATAATAAGCGAACCGTAATCTAAGCTCGTTCTCATGCAAAGGCTTAGTATAATTAAATAATACCTAGCCACACTAAACTATTCATGTAACAGCATAAGATCTAAGATAAAGTAGCTACATAAATACTTATTCTAATAACTAACCCATAATAAACTATGATGCACTGCATTAAGATAATTGCCGCATCATGCATGACCTACCCTTAGTTTTTCCTCGCAACGTTTATTCGGCTCTTGGAGTTTATCATATCTTATCTATTTTTCTCGAGCTTTGTTTCTTTTACGGTAGTTTTATTAGGTGTATTCTACCGTGTAGACAACGCTGAGTTTGAGGATGAGCCGGGCTCCAAGAGAAGACAGAGGAATGGACATACGAGGAAAAGGCTGAAGACTTCGGTATCAAGCCAATATTTCAAGAATTGGATTTCAAAGATTATCGAGAGGACAGGTTCTGAAAATTAAAGATTTGCAGGCAAGCTCTAACCCTATGATCATATTCATCCTATAATTTACTTGTGCACATATATGACCTAAATGCTTGCATGTTTATTTTAATCTATGTTAAAACATTATGTAGCTAATACCCTACTTGACATTACGTATTTATATTTATATCAGTTACTTGCTCACATTAATTATGGATACTACCTTGTTACCCGTTGATGACACCCCTTGTTAGCCATAGGACTTCCTTCGTTAAAACCTTTTAACAAGTGAAAAGTTGCCGTGATATTATATTGCTTAGGAACCCTTATGCAATGCAGCACATCGCCACACCATACACTAATCATCTTATGAAATATGTTAAAATGAGTTTGGTGGTGTGTGTCAAATAAAGTGAGTTTGGGTGATAGTGCAAACTGGTGCTAAGTGACGGGAAGGGATATTATTTTTGGTCGTGGAGCGGGCTCCTAGTGCTATGAGTTGTGATGGCTGTTAGGTTTCGGACTGGTCCACCTGTCGTGGATGAGCGTCGTCTTTGCCATATAAGGACCGATTCATCGGACCTCAACGCAGTGATTTCGTACAACCACAGAACCTATCTGGGCGGGACTCATTCCACCTCTTTGTTTATCCATAATGACCCCTAAAGGAGGTTGAGAGACAAAAGTCGCAGGAGCAGACATGAGACACTCACGGTCCGGTCTTTGATTACAGCAATAGCCCGCGCCATGGGATCGTACTGTCCACCGGTATAGCTCTCTGGTTTCTATAATTACTCGTCTGTGTGTGGGGTCTCGAGAGTAGATGTGGATACCCTAAACCCACGATCAAGCTACGGGAACGTGCTATCGCGTCATCTGTGGCCTGAAAAATCCCGAGAGATGATCTCTGTTTGTATCTTGAGGTGGACTTTGTGGATACCTTAGCATGCGTTGGAGTAAACGTTATGTGACTCTGTTGATCAAAAAAAGCATAGACTGTGGGTACAGTGTACAACCTCTGCAGATTGTATAATTCATTCGAAATGGCCGTTGTCACGGTATTGACACACTACAGCTTGAGCTCACAATGATTAGTTTTATTATTATCTTTGTTGGAGTGAGTGGGTGTAGGTGCTCGTGTTTTAGAAAGTGAAGGCTGTGTGTCAGGGGACGGTACTGTTGCGTGCCAGCTCCTCGACTAAAACTTGGGTATTGGCGGGATTGATGAACATCTCCCTCAGGACCAACCTATTAAAATATGGACAACAGATATCTTATGATCTTTTTTTTCAAACTTCTGTAGTGAACTCTACGTAAAACTGGTCTTTTGCAAAAGAAGACCTTTTAACCTAATCTTTGCTACAATCAAATGTGCATCTATATATACCCCTGCTTAGTGTTAGGGTTTACTGAGTACCGTATGTACTCACAGTTTGCAGTTGTGGTTTTAGGCAGAGAAGAATCGTAGAAGACGGCGACATGCTGGGTTTTCGTTCTGCTCCTCAAGTTTGCTTGTGGCTTTGGGCCATGTTTTCCTCTGGTTGCTTCATCTCTAGCTGGTCAACTGGTTGGGGATTGTTTTAGTCCTCACCGAGTTACCGCTAAAGGTCTGGTATCAGGTATTTTTCTTTATTTTAAAGTATGATTTTAATATACATTCTGATGTGTTAATGCGTATCAGCTACTGATCCAGAGACTGATACGTGGTGCACATTGTATCTCAAAGATGGGTACCACACAGCAAGACCCCCATCTGGTAGATTTGCAGTGTTTACAGACCGGTGTTGGTCCCTAGTATGGGTTAAGATGAATCATCGAAACACGCTGGTAGAGACAGCGTTACAAAGCAAGCCATACTGTCTCAGAACCAACTCATCTTCTGCAGAATGCAGCAGACACACTGAAAGCTACTCTCTTTGTTCTTAATTGATGTCGTTGTTAACTTCTACATTTAATTTTAACAATTCGTTTTATTTAAAAAATTTAATAAATTTTATATAATTTGGTATAATTTAATTTATCATTAGAGTTATTTGAGTCACAACTTAAAATTTTACATATTCGAACATATTTTTTTGAATAAAACGAATTATCAAATTTGAATGTAGAAGTCAACGGTGACATCAATTAAAAAACGTAGAGAGTACGTATCTAAATTACTACTCCTACGCTAGTTATGCGTCGATTGCTGTCATTACATATTTAGATGTGACATATGGTATGTTTAAACCGCCGGCAGACTTTGTGCGGCAAGTCCATCCCGTATGATCTGCTATACCTATCTTCAGATTTACTAGCTTCCGGAAGGGAAGGAAAAAAACCTGAAGTCTACGTCAGCACACACAAGTTTTCCAGTCAGACAATTCTCTCAGCTTAATTCTCTCTGACTGATCGCCGAGGTGCTGGTAATTAAAGATATCATTGACTACCGCGTAACAAATCTCGTCTTCCGGATTTTTCATGTCAAGAAAGACTAGGCGTGGAGGCGACGGCCGGCCGGAGAGACGCCGGGCCGGTAAGACCCGGTTCTGAAACATCCAAGACGTACCTGCACGACATGACGCTAGATATACCTTTGCTAATAGAGTTGTTTCAGAGAAGACATCTCCTATGTTCATAATCCGTACTCCTCACGCATTTATAATTAAATACTGTAGGTAATTTAAGCTGGGTCCGTCTTAGCCATCGCATCACCCATGTGTTATTGTATACGGCAGCGCTTTCGCTCCTCTCTGTGGAAGTAATTCGTTAACCTTCTCCTCCGCCGACGTCTACGACAACGACCTGGTTTTTTTAGATAATGGAAATGAACGAAGAATCTCGTTCAGACCGGCGTCGTCGCCGGCTCGACGTCCCATCACCGGAACAGCGTCGCGTACGTCGACCGGAAATGGTCCACGGATTATCGATGGTTAGATAGCAGAATGATGGGGTCGATTAGCCGCTTGTTTATTTCGTTCGGCGCCGGACCGGGACGGACCAGCAGCCACGACGCGACAGGTAGGGTGCTGCCAGTCCACGGAATGAAGTGGTTGCGGCGTTGGGTTTTTCTTTCCGGTTAAGAAAGACGCGCGCGCCGGCTCGATCGGAAACGTACCCGAGCGTTCCTTCTCCTCCCCGGCAAACAGCAAGCGTGTGATCGACACGGTCGAATTAGTGACAGTAACGTGCGCGAATTAGTACGTGTGTAGCTGCCTACGGTGATAAATGGTCGCTCTCTCGAAAGGAACCTGGGCTGATAGAGATGCGTACGTACGCGGCACGGCAACGCATATATATCTGATAGTTGAAGCAGATACATCATCAACTGGGTTATTTCTTCTCTAAGTATGATATGAAGCTTAAGTAGCTAGCTTGGGCCGGCGACGTTGCGTAGAAACCGGGTCAATCAAGGAGTACACCATGATGGGGAGCTAGTAGTACTTACTAGCTCACTGTAGTTCGTACCGAAACAAAAGAGTGATCATCAGACCAAGGCATTGCGGTAATGCATGGGGTAGAGATACAGAGCGGCAGAACCTACAGCCGTCACATGCACGATCGAACTAACCGGAGGGCCGGTACAATCTCCCGACCGGATCCCTGTCCGCAGTACTTGTACCCTTAACAGTTAACACATGTGAGCACCCACGCATGCGAGGACACAGGCCCCGATCGATCGATCGGTATCGATGGCCATTGATCGATCCCCAGCTTGTTAGCCCAACCCCAAAGCAGATCGATCGACCGCGCGACATGCTGGCGCGGACGGCAGGTTCACATGCATGTGTGCACGCTACTCCTCTTCCCTAGCTAGCCATGCATCATACGTATCGCCCACCTAGCTGTCTAGCTGCTGGCCGTCGTGATTGTTCCCTTCCGCGGCCGGTCACAGGATGCTGGTCCCGGGTGGCCTCCTCCTCGCCAAGCGCCGCGGGTAGCCAAGCACAAGCAGCTGCGCTAGTACTACTAGAAGAGCTAGCTTAGAAAAACAATGTCAAAATGCGTCTTATCTTTTCGGTCATTGTTATTACAGTCGCAGACGGAATACATACATGCTAAATTCGGACATCTGATGATCACGTGATCGAGATAGAACGGTATGCACGGCAAGATCAGATCCTCAGTTGTCCGTGGTAATCTGATGGGTCAATTTCTTATTAACCATAAAAAAAACTTTTGATTCTTTATAAGACAGTCAAAATTTTTGAATTTTCTTATCAACTACTAATATTAACTTTCTTTTCTTATTCGCTACTCGAGGTTTAAAAAAGACTTATTTACCCTTCAATTATTTTTTTTACTAAGTTTTCATATTACCATTTTAGCGAATGTGTTACAGGAATCAATTTTATCTCACAAATTTACATTATGGCCCACGAACTCAAAAGGAAATAAAATAGCTCAAGATTAAATTTTAAATTTTGAATTTGATATTGAATTGTAAGTAAAAAAAATTGTGAAATTTTAGATGTCCTAAAACCAAACAACATCCACTAAAATGAGTAATGATAAAATTTAAAAAAATTTAAAAGAAAGGCAGAAAAGTCTTTTTCAAGTACCCAAATGTATAGGAGTGATGAATAAAGAAAGAAAATTAACATTAGTGGTTGATACGAAAATTCAAAATTTTGAGTGGTTGATAAAAAACTGCAAATTTTTTTATGGCTAATAAGGAATTTACCCTAATCTGAAACGATGCGAGAGCTGGCCTCCCCTTCTGAGTCCTGATCTACTGAATAACGGAAGCGGCTTGCCCATAATCCAGCACATCCTACTGACTTTGTGCATGATCGAGCACTTTTCAAGATTAGTATTTTTTTTTCTGTCCAATTCATCAGAGAGCAGCTTTCTCTCGTGGCCATGCGGCTTGCCCATAATAGCATGCATCCAGTCTGACCAATGGTTCGTCAGAACGAAATCGTTATGCCACGAGGATAGGTCGGTTTGACTTCGGTCCTCTTTGTTTTGTTTGAGCGGAAGCTTTTGAGCTTTTAAAAAAGCTGATTGGTGACTAGTTGAAAAGCTGACTGGTGAAATTTAGATGTTGATTTTTTAATGTACATTTAGCTTTTCTGCACATTAAAAGCTGAAAAAACAGCTCTCAGTGAGCTTTTCAGTTTTTAGCTCATTTCTGTAAAAGCTAGCTTTTCAGTATTTTAAAAACGAATTTTTTAAAACTTTGTTTATTTCAGCTTCTCAGTTTTTAGTTTTTCAGTTAAAAAATGTAGCTGAGAAGCTGATAAAAAAGCCCTTCGTTAAAAGACGCTGATGACACTATCGCAAAGTTGTACCCAGAAGCTTGGGGGGAAAGGCACGTTATCCAAGGGTAGAATGGTGGGGACAACGTACGCTCGCCGTCGTTGCCTCGTCGTCGTCCTCTCGTTTTCCATCCCGTGAACCGGGCGGTGGTCCTCCCCGCCAGTCCATCCATCCCTTTCTCTCTCCGAATCCATGTCTGTTTCCCGGAGGAGCGCGCGCCCACACGCCCCATGCACGGCGGGCGGGCGCGCGCATCGAGAGGCCGGGAAGGAGGCAACCGGCCGGCGCCGCAGCAGTGCCATGACTTGTGTCGGCGTGCATGCAAGGGCAGTGAGCCGAGCCAGTGAGCCACGCGAAAGCTAGCTAGGTGAAGGAAGGATTAGCGGAAAGGCGCCGAGATGGCCGAAGACATCCCAAAGGCTGCAGGCAGCTTCTGCTTCCTGCTGCACTGCTGCTGCTGCTGCTTGCCATTGCAGGTACATGACGCATCGGCTTTGTGCCGTCATGTGGGGTGCGGCGCTCATTCCGAAACCAAAATGCAGAAGCTTAGAAAGCATAAGCCTGGCGTTTTATTGCTGCGGCGCGCCGGTGCCCAGCCCAGGACCGCCGCAGCTCCATCGAGGCCTTGCTTGTCCACACCCGCTTGGAGCCACGCCCTTGCACGTATGCACGCCGCTACATGCGCGTGTAATGTACTCGTCGGTCTGCCCAACTGGGACACACGGCCCGTACCCAGACTATGCACATGACTGCTCAGTGGAGTAGATTGGAGTCTAATGTAATCCGTTTTCCGTACGACTATTAATTAGAACGAGGGGAGAATTAGCTGCAAAGATTAAATTCGGTCGATTGTATGAACTAAAGTATCCTGCTAGCTCATAATCTCATGTGGCACTCTCTCCGCTCATTCTTGATTAGTATCTGGAGAGTTCAGCTATAGGCAGCTTTATGACAATTTTTGTATAGGGTGTTGTATTTAAAAGATCACAAGAACCATGGGGTAGATTTTTCTGCTATCTGAATGAATTGTCGTCTGCACATATATATGTCCAACAAAAGTCCAAGCTATGAGCACCATTTTACTGCTTGTTTTCTGAGCTGTCCCAATCAAACAGGTAGGAGTATCCTTTTCCAGTTCCCTCGCCTGCAGGGTAGAGCACAGTGTACTGTCAAAATAACGACAAAAAATTCAAGATTTTTCAAGGGAATATTTGTGTATGCTAGGCAAAGACATTTTCAAGATGTGATCACTGGGGAATTACAATATTTCAAGTTGGGTAGTCATCTCAGAAAACCCCTTATTACTGCTTGGTGTCCATAAAATAACTTAGCCACCTAGTTACTACTATACTCCCAGATTGAGATAGCCAATATCGATATGCCAATCCCAACTGTACTTGTAACTTAACATTGTCAGTGTAAATCGTATCGTTAATACGGAAGGCATGGTAAACTAGCTGTGTGTGTGTGGGGGGGGGGGGGGTGGATGACAGTTTTGGTTGATGCGTTGCACAGCATATACTCCTATATTCTATACGGTGTGGTATCCTGGAATCTTGTCAGGTACAGAACGTTTATAAATTCAGGTAGGATATATAATTATATTGTTACGAATCACATACGAATAATTAAGTGCTTATTTTTTAAGTAATTGTATAACACCACACAGAGCATAAGTAGCATAGAGACGACAGCAAATAGAGATGAAAACCCTATTGCCAGTAGATATTCCATCTTGCAGCACTTGCAGCAACTTATGCCGTGTGGAGAGTGACACAAGCCATGTTTTTAGACAAAACGATGACACATGCGATGTTAAACACAGATCGGGCGGCCGTGTTTTACAAATTAAAAACCATCCGCATGCCGTTGTCTTCTGTCCCAGCTCTGGACCAGAGACGCGGTTGGCCTATCATGCCCCACTGCGACCGCTCCAGCCGGCCGGTAGATTCCCCGATGACCCGCCGGCGCCGCGGGACCCTTCTTTTTGACCGGAGGGAGTATAGAGTACGTACGGGCCGGGGCGGCAGCCCGGCTCCACCGGCGCCCGGCCGGCCGGACGGCGGCTAGCTCTTGCAGGGATGGGGGCGCGCGGGGGCCGCTCTATCTTCCCGCACGGCGCGGCCGCATGCGGCACATGCAGGAACCAGCGCAAGAGAGACGAGCGGAGCCTCCGTCCTGCTTCACGCGCCGGCCCACAGGTGAGGGCGCCGGCGCCGGCGGGGTCCTTCCTGTTATCTTTGCACGGGAAAGCGAGCGAGCGAGCGGACCCCCCAGGGTGCAACGTCTGGAGCCCGGTCGGCCGGCTCTAGGAGATGGCCCTGCGACGCGACTCGGTTGATTGGTTAGCGCGCTGAAAGGATGGATGAAAATTCGATTTGCAAACAAGCAAGCATGCATTGTGATCGCTGTTGCGCTGAATCGATGGATGAAAAACTCGATCTGCAGACAAGCCTTGACGAGATAGTACTACCAGTATCTACTCCTATCTATCTGCGGGGGAAGAACAGGAAAGAATAGCAGGATCAGGAGACAAGATGGACAGATCCAGCGGCAACAGCGATGTGCAGTTGGGCGCAGCGCCGTTTTCTTCCGAGTGTTTTCTCACTCCAAGTTGCGTGCGCTGCGCCAAATTATTAGCTATAGCTGCAGCGAGGTACGCATCTTAACAGTCGATCGATCAAAGAGCAGTAGGAGTACCTGGGTATGACAGCACGTACGAGCAGAACATGGAACATACTCGTACCTCCGTCCAGTTGAAGCTTATTTTTAGTTTTTGTTGACTAACATTTGATCAATAATTTGTATAGATTTGATTAAATTTAAAAATCTAGTATTTGTACTTTTAAATTCATCGGAAAAATACTTTCATAACATATATAATTTATATTATTAAAATTAATTAAATATAATCAAATCATTGTTTCAAAATCGAAGTCAACGAAAGCTAAAAAAAACTTTTATTGAGAGAGAGAGAGTACGATGGAAGTGTTGCTGTGTCGGCAATATGTGTGTACCCTTGCGTTCTTAAATTATTGTTGATGAAATAACAGATGGAGTAGTTCATTTTTTGAACTAAATTTTTATCCTAATGATAATAATTAAAAAAACAGATAGAATACATTAGGCCGAAACATTTTGTTTTTAATGATAAACGCATGACATCGATCACCTAGCCGACCCCAGATCTGGTTCTTCGTTGAATGATGAACGCAATGCGTAGAGAGTCGACACTGAAAGCCACGTAGTCACGTGCGCACGTGTACAGCGTATTGGGATAATGATCTGCAACGCATAAAGAGTAGTTTCGAAATTAAGAATTAACCAAGAAATTAATTAAAGACATGCATGTTAAGAGATAAAAAGCTATTCAGAACCAGTCCAATGCACACGTGCAATAGAATAAGTCACGCCCTGATCGGTGGCGTAACCAGAAAAACGGTTACAGCCCCAGACCGGACAGCACCTATAAAAAGAGGTGAGGGGCGGTCAACAAAAAGATGCACAAGTCATTCGCGAATTCTAGACAGGCCATCTTCCTCACAAACCCTAATGCCGATCCTCACAGGTGCTGAACCGGATCTGTAGGCCGTCATCAAGCCAGTGCAAAAAGAGCCGTCACTGGACAGTGCAAGCGAAGATCAAAAAAGAGAAAATGAAGATTTAGTGAACGACTACAGAGATCCACATTTACACCCGAGCACTATAGAGGACCTCACATCAGGACGCAAGTACTCAAATTTCGCATTACAATTAAGTGTGTTAATAATTCTAGGCTTAAAATCTGAAGTAATTAGTCATGAGTTCCCTACACAGCGAGGAAAAGAAAGGGATTGGTTGGCGCCGTGGTGGCCTGGTGTCGATATGGACAAGACAGGTCCATGACATGCAGGCATGTGCCATGTAGAGTAGTATGATCGATCATCTTCCGCCACGGCGGCCCTCGTACGTATGCTACTAGCTGATAATGATACAGCCTTGCGTGCGATGCATACCGAGACAAAAGAGGGTTCACGGGCTCCCCTGCCCTCGCCGCGACCCCACGTACGCAGGCCACGCCCACACCGGCGCGTTACATGACTGCAGGAGAACTGCATGCATATATGCCCGTGGCAAAGAGCACTACTGACCGCCGTGACCGGTGGTAGATATATATTGGGACTCGATCGATCGAGGCAGTCGTTGGACCAGAGATCGATGGGAGCACACAAGTTATCGGCAACCTTACAAGGGCGTCGTACGTGCGTGTCGGGGATACCGGATACGTGCAAGATGGTCCAAAAAGCGACATGCATGCATGGCATGCTGGTATGCGCTTCGCTTACATGGACGGCGACGTATCCATATATGACCGCGCATGTACATTTGCGCATGGCTGTTTTTTTTTCCCATGTCGAAGGAAGGCATCCGGACGAGGGTTCGGGAATATGGCGAGCAAAAGAAACAAAATAGCCCACAGGCCCAGCCCTGAGCCCAAGGGTCGAATTTTACCCAACACAGATCGGCGGCCCAACAACCACATCGCGTCCGCGCAAATCCATTCATTTTCGCCGTCCGGGGACGATTGATTCTCTCGTCTTCGACCACGACATTTCGCTAGTGTTATACTCCCGTATACAGGTACCACTACGCCGTGGCTCATGGAAAAGCTCCCCACAGCCACAGGTGACATGCGCATGCAACATAAAAAGGAGACATCCAGTAACGCTATCAAATTCCCAATAATGTCAGCATGACAGCATGAATCAGAATAACAAGACGATTCATCCTACCATTTAAGAGCTTGTTCGATTATTCCAGGTGTACATCCGGATTGACATAGAATGGGAAGTTTCAATCCCTCACAAGCTAGATCAGGAATTAATCTTCTTCATTCCATCTCTAATCCTCCTCGATCCCTCCTAACGGAACAGGCCCAAGTATCTAACCATCTGTCCCTTCAACTGGTCAAGTGAATTCCGGGGCATTAGCCTGCCATAGGGTAATTCATGCCTTATCCAAATATCATCAATGAACAAATATCATGGTAGAGATTACATATAGATAACCCCCCCTCTTTTCTTAATCCTCTATTCTCCCAGCAAGGAACTAAGAAGCTACGAAGTACAAAAATGTTGAACGTTCCGTATTTCCTGACCTGGAACTCAGAATGTCAGATCTCCGGTGCAGTTGTACAGGTCAAGTAATGGAAACAACTGAAGTAATAACCCACGGCACTGAAATCTTAGGCCTCCTTTGAAACATAAAAATTTCACAGGTAACAAAACAGAAATGAAATTTTTTTCTCAATTCCAAAGGAGGCCTCAGTACAAAAATGGACAGCCAGTAGCTAGGTGTTGGTCATTGTGGACTTCTACACGGTACAAAGATAAAGAGAACTGCATTTACTTCTTTATAAATTCAGAAGTTGTGCTGGCGGTTGGATCTTTTCCTTGGCCCTCACCACAGCAGACACTTACCAAAGCAAACAGACATCAAAACCGTGGATGCGGATACATGAACGTATATTAAAATTGCACTATGAAAAAAAAGGGCTTGGAAATTGCTCTGAAAACGGAAGTTTATCTGCTCAAGCACAAAATACAAAAAAAAAAGTTGGGATGGCAAAAAGTGACGCAACCATATTTATATAGTTGCAACTTGCAACAGTTACACATTTCATTTTAATTACGCTGCTGTTTCCACTGGTACAGGTGTAAGTTTTTCTGATTCAGTCTCCATCGCAACCTACAGTGAGCCTAAACCCTATCACTATGAGGAGCCAGAAGCACATATAACCAATTATGGACGAAGCAGGTGCCAACATATGGAGGTCCAGGACAAAACAGCAATCTCAAACCAAATCGTAAGAGAAGCCAGTTGACGTTACCCAACGGACAGGATTGAATACCTTCAAGACACTCCATAATAAAATCTTCACATCAAAAGAGAAGCCAAAATCTCTCCCATAGTCATCTCTGGTACATCACTGCTATCGTCTAACTCTGTCCCAGATTGAAGAATTGCAGCATCTAACACAAGCTTTCGCCTTGCGATCTCGTATATGTTTTCATCAACTGAATCCTTTGTCACTAGCCTGGATGAAAGTTAGCATACACTCACTATTACTGCACAATAATTTATATTGGAGCTTGATGTTCATGTATACATCTTGTCTCATTTTAACTTTCTATGTTAAAGAATCTGGTTGCTATGAAAATCCAACAAAAATAAGTAAATTACACACAATGAAGATGATAATTATTAGGTACAAAACTGATCAAGTAAAATCAATAGTAGTAAAGAACATTATCATTTCAGACTGCAAAACAGTATTACCAAATACCTGACAGTTCACTAGATTGAAGATTCAGCTAAACGCTAAACTATACTTCTGTTATCTTTCGGTAGACATGTCTATGTAAGTCTTGTATAGGTACATGCTACAAAAGCAACAGATAGGGAAAAGACAGTGCTCTTTTCAATAATTTCATATTTCATTTTACCTTTCCTGGACAACTTACATATGCAGGATCAATACTGAAGACAAATCAGAAGAAGGTTTTCACAAGACCCACATTAACATAACAGAGATAGTACTTTTCATAACATTTAGCATGCTACTACGTATAAGAAAATTTTAGCTTTTAGCAAATAAGCAAAATCAATAAGGACATGCAATGATCTCAATGAACAAAAACAGAAGAAACAGATAGAGTCCAAATCAGCATGAGGCAGCACCTATAGATGGTAACAGCTTTTTGTTGTCCAATACGATGGCAACGATCCTCAGCTTGTCGATCCATCTGGGGATTAAAATCCATGTCATGTATTATGACTGTGTCAGCTCCTATTAGGTTTAGCCCCTGGCCTCCAGCTCGGGTAGAAAGCAAACAAGCAAAAATTGAGCGATCATTGTTGAAAGTGTCCACTATAGACTGCCTTTCTGTTACAGGAGTGCTGAAACAAAATCATATAGTTAACAAACAGACTATACTTCAATCAAGTCTTTTAAGACAAGAACTCACCCTCCATCAAGGCGTCTATATGTAACTCCTATTACTTCCAGTGTCCATTCAAGGATATCAAGCATCGTGGTCCACTGGCTGAATATGAGTACTCTATGACCATCATTTGCTAGAGACGGTAAAAGCTCTGCTAAGGCCTGCACAATTAGGGAATGAAATGGCTTTGAACCTTGAGTGTCACAAATGGTTATGATTTGGGTGGGGGGGGGGGGGGGGGGGATATATATATTAAAAGCTTATTCAATGATACGTTCGCTGGTCCCATCTCCACTACTTTGGTCAAATTAATGAGCAACTATGTATGCATGTAAAAAAGAAATATACCTGACATTTTGCAGAACCAAGAGCATGCTCATCTGTTAGTACACCCTTTGTACCCGTTTCACCATATGTTATTAGCAGCTGGAAGTACAAAATAAATAAAGACATAAATACAATTTTTTAAACAAGGCTGAGATTTAGAAGTTAAAGGCTGGAAGTTCTAAAATATTAAAAACAATGTCGCCCAAGAAAACTGTTAATAAGTAACAGATCACTGTATTTAGTGAATATTATATTTAAGTACTCAGTGCATCAAAATAAATGATACCTACAAGACAATAGTTATTACCAGACAATAGAGAGTCAGACCAACAACTTCTACATTATTCAGCAAATTGATTGAGGATAGAGCAAATGAAGATCTAGAAGTCGAAAAAGAACAATACTTGGTGGATGGCAAAATCATTGTAGCTCTTTAGCTCTTGGATTGCTCTCTCCAATGAACATTCAAAGCCAAATGCACCTTTAGGGTACATCAGTCTCGCAATTCGATCAACATCCTTGTCATTATATATACGCCTTATAAGCAAAGGATGATTTGCAATCTGCGGCGCAAAGAAAAAATATGTGAAATGGCCATAAGCGATGCCTTAAAAATGTTGCATCATAAGATTAACTAACCTTACGAAACTGCATAAAATAGTTTGATATTTGGCGCTTTGGAATCAATCCAACAACATTATTAGAAATGTCCACAGAGGACTTTGCACTCCGAGCCTGACAGGCAGCACGGTACTCATCTATGGCATTTTTATAAGCTTTAGATTGCTCTGAGCCCATGACGACAAACTTTACCTACAAATATGACGAATGTTGGATGAAACACAGAAGCATAACCAAATGTAAATGGTTAAGAATAAATCCACTCACATGTTGTATTTTCGGAACAAGCTGCTGCATAACATCTGACTTCAAACGTCTAAGAATAAATGGACCTAGAATGGACTTTATGCGTGAAATCAGCTCGTGGTCTTCTGCATTCAATAGCTTCTTCAGATCAACATCCCCAGTGGCAAATATATCAGGCATCATGAATTCCAACAATGACCATAGCTCCTGTAGAGCGTAAATCCAAGAGAACCATGTAAGGAAGATTTTACTGCCAGACAATTTAAACTGAAATAGAATCATGACAATACCATAAAAACTAAAAAGTGCTGGAATAGTCCCTCAAAATCAGTGCTAGATAGAAATCAAATGGTTGAATCAATTTGGTGATGTATGCTTCATAACTGCATCCTCCACTGAGTGAATTATTGTAAACTCTCTCATCGCTGTCATATTGGTGGATACTTTTCTATTTATGCACCTGCTATTCTGCTAACAGTGTAGCTGGATGCATCTTACAGTAACGATATTGAAGCAAAAGAAAATTGCATGGAAGACTTACATGCAAATCATTTTGGAGTGGAGTTCCAGTCAGCATTAGCCTTTGACGAGCGTGTCGTGCAACAGCCATCAGATTTCTCCATCGGAAGCTTCCTTTATCTTTCAGAACATGTGCCTCATCCATCAAAACACAACTCCATGGCCATCTTTTAAGGGCCTTGCGATCATCCTTTTGTTGAGCGCTGCATTGAAGATTTTGAGAAACAATCATAATATCAATGCCCATGATGTTCTGATGTGCTACAGAAAAGGAGTGAGCCACTACAAACCTCCGTCTTTCAAAAAGCGAGTAGCCAACAAGAAGAACATTGAATGGAGCTGGATAACCAGCTCTACCTAAGGAGCTTAACTCCTTCGAGTAGGCAGTCCTTCCAGCTCCATGAAACATGATGATGGAAAATGATGGGCACCACTTCTTGAGTTCTCTTTCCCAATTTTCCAACACAGAAGCTGGGCAAACTATCAGATGTGGACCTGGGTCGTCATATAGATGTCGCAATAGACTAAGATAAGTGACAGCCTGTATAAACAAAAGCAGATTTCAAATGCTGTGAGATGGATTGGTGAGTATAGTGCATCCTACATATGGTGCGTACTGTGTTCTAGCCTTTTGCAATACTAGGGTGCGCTGCATCAATCATGTCAATTTTCAAGGTACTGTGTCTAATGAGCAAAATGTTTAGGAAAATAATCAGCCAATGCTGTACATTTCAACACAATAACAATCTGAAACTTCAAATCAAACTATCATGACTAAAACCATAGTATATTGTTGAATGTAGATAACATAATAGTGCAAAAACCACGTAGCTGCTGTGACAATTCACTCGAGAAACTACTGTCAAGATTTGGTTAATTTAGATCAAATTACATTAGTGCCATGGTTGCTTACCTGTACTGTCTTCCCAAGACCCATTTCATCAGCCAGAATCGCTGTAATAAAAAAGACAAGAAAAGAAGCATGAATAATCATTCTACACTTTTTTTAACATGGAAAAACAACAAAACATAAGAATAAAATAACCAGCAAGCAATAAAGACCGTCTTGTCATTTTCTCCAAGAAGGAATAGAAAAGGAGGTCGGAGGTCCAAATTTAAAATAACTAATCAGCAAAAACATAGTATAGGTGAGAAAACTATTTTCTGTACATTATGGAACTCTAAGATAGTTTTCACTTAAACATGGCATTTGGAAGATAGTTTCAAAAATTCAAAGTTCATTGCCAGTTACAACAGCTACGTATGCAGTGATGCACCACAGCATCAATTTCATATACCTGCAACATGTTACAAGAAACAAAAGGAACTAGCAAAATGTTTTTCAAGCAAAATTTGTCCATCTGATGTATGTTGACTTCTACTTGCACAATCCACATCAATAAAAACAAAAAAGATGGGCAACTACGTATTTCAAGCAGACAACAGCTGCACGAATCAAAGGATGCTCACTAAGAAAATCACAAAGTTATTTCATTGAAAAACAACATTGGGAGCATGCTCAAGTTCAGCGGTTCAAATCACACAAATTCACCTCCGCCGATCTTTTTCCGATGTAATAGGAGAAGAAAGTTGACACCAACAAGCTGATACGGCTTCAATACTGGCTCAAATCCTGATTCCTTGCTTGTGCACGCAGAATCCACATCCTCCTGTTTAAGTATTCTCAAATACCATTGGATCATGACATTGTTCATTGAAAACTCTGAAACTACATATACCAAAAAAGTTACCTGAGTAACAATCCGGCAAGTGGAAGCATCTATCTCGGAGTAGCTATCACAATTCCATGCTGTCGGACCATAGAGCTCTTGACGCAGATCCACGGAGATACGTGAGCACTTGCGTAATGCCATCCCTACTACGTCTCCTTCGTCCTCTTCAACATGCACACTTCTCCCATTGTTGTAGTCATGGTCTTCATCATCTTCATTCTCCAATTCCGACCAGTTTATCTCATCATCATCATCATTCCCATTCGTTGGCCCAGCAGTCACAGGTCCGTCGCTGTCATCCTCGTCCCCTAACAAAAAACGGCGACCAGTAGCGCGGTGTGACCGTGATGGCCTTGGGTCCTGGTAGTCGAAGTCGTCGTCAGCAAGGCCTAAGTCTTCATCTTCATCGGAGATGTCTATGGCAGCAGTAACCAACCGGCGACCAGTGGCACGGCGCGGGAGTGATTTCCTTGGAGCAGGGACATCGGAGACGTCGTCTGAATCATCGTCTTCAAAGTCGAACTCGTCGTCCTCGCTGCCGGGGAGCGGCGAGGTGGCCGCGGCCTTGAAGGGTTTAGGTTTGTTGCGGAAGGAGCCCTTTGACGGAGGGGCCCGTGGCGCAGGCTTGTGCTGCGAGCGCTTGAGAACGGGTTGGAGCTTCTCCGTGCGGCGCGCCCGGTCTTTGAAGCCTAGGTCGAAATCGTCGTCGTCGTCGGAGAGGACAACGGTTGCGGCTCTGCTGCTCGCGGCGGAGGCGGCCTTCGGGTCGTAGCGGAATGATTCGATCAATGGTGGAGGTTGCGTGGGCGGCTGGGCGCTGCGGTGGGGGCGCTTGAGGACGCGCGAGGGCTTGAAATCGTGGTGCGACCACTCCTCGTCGGAGATCTCCTCGAAGGCTCGCCGCATCACGGCGAGGCGGCGACCGTAGCTTCCCGCAGCTGCTACACCTGCGGACGACGGATGTCGGCCAGTGTCTAGGGTTTTGGAGGCGGCGGGGAAGGCCTCGCGGCGGAGGGAGGATGCGAGGCAGCGGGGATTGGGGAGCACGAGGGAATTGGGGAGGAGGGAATTTTGGCGGCCGGGGACGCGGGCGGCGCGGAAGCGGAGGAGACCGCCAATTGCTTTTCGCTCCAGAATTTCCGACTTTTGAGGAGCAGTTTCCATTTATTTTCAATCAGTTTTGAATCTTTTTTAATTGGAGGATTTTTCATAAAAAAAAACTTCTTCATGTGGTTGCTGGTGAGCTCACCGATGAGTTTTTTACACTTACAGCTTTTATGGAGAGACGGAAGGAGGTACCGACTCGAGTCCATCCGACAAGGCAGAACCGTTCAAAACCGATCGTATTTACGATTTTGAATGAAATCGGTTCGGTCTGATTTTATCGAACTTTTCGTTTTAAAATTTTTAAAAATCTAAAAAAAATCAGAATATCAAAAATTGATCGATAAAACGGTAAAACCGATCGACTAACCGATGAAATCGGTGGTTTCAAATTTTGAAATCTGAAACCGAAAATCGGCCGGCTAACCGATGAAACCGACCGGTTTACTGTACCAGTTCGTTCAAATTTTAAATTTTCGATTTGATGCGATTTTTGATCAATTTTTTCGATTTTTGCAGTTTTTATTAAAATGATCTCGAACCGGTTTTAGCTGGTCCGACCGGCAGCATACGGCCGCACCAGATACCTCGCCTCGCCCTCCGCCCTCCGCAGCGCGACGCGTCTCTCTCCCTCGATCCCGTTCCCCATGGCGGACGCGTACAAGAAAGCCAAGCCCGGCCGCCTCGTCTTCAAGGGCGGCGAGGCCGCCTCCCTCAAGCCGAAGAAGCAGAAGAAGAACAAGAAGCCCGCCTCCGATGCCCCCGTCAACGGCGACGCGGCGGCGGCCGCGCCCGCGGAGGGCACCGAAGGTGGAGGCGGCGCTGGCGACGAATACACCATCGACGCGGCGAAGCGGATGAAGTACGAGGAGCTGTTCCCCGTGGAGGCGAAGAAGTTCGGGTACGACCCCTCCAACGCCGCCCGTGCCGCCGCCCGTAACCGCAGCGTCGAGGAGGCCCTCGACGACCGCGTGCGCAAGAAGGCCGACCGGTACTGCAAGTGAGGTGAGGACATGGAAGCTGATCTAGGGTTATTTATTGTATTTGCCTTTGTCGGTGTCGATCTATCCAACTCAGTCTTGGGTGATTCGATCCGAATTGCTTGATGCTACCACCACTTGTGAATTTGTTTTCCTAGGAATTTGGTCAGTGAGAGACTTTGTGAATTTGGTTTCCTAGGAATTTGGTCAGTGAGAGACTATTATATGCTTCATTTGCATAGTTTATCTAAAATACGTACCCAGAGCTATATTGTTACTTATGTACAGGCAAAATTTCTATGTATATGACAGACAATTCAGAAAATCTGCTGTTGCAAGCATGTGAATAAAATATGGATCAACCAATGTTTGAGCATGGACTGTAGTGTTCGTGATACCACATAGACTTCAGAGTGCTGTTGTTTTTTTAGAAACAGTGGGGTGCTTAATTTTGGCAGGAAGCAGAAATGCTTATTGAGACAAATACACAGAAAAATACCTATCGCAGCAGATAAAAGTGCCTTTATTAATCCAGCATAAGCTACAAATCTCAAAGTTACAAAATTAGGAATCATCATGCACTATGCTCAATTTATCCTGGTGTGATATATTGGAAGTAAGTCACATGTTTTTACTAGTTGAGCCCTTATTAACGGAGTAGTAGCTGACATGTTTTTACTGCATTCAGAATTGTTGATTTACTGTTGTACAGGTGTTTGGTTTCATTCCTTCTAGGTGTTATTTATATCATGTGTTTGGATTGGAGTGGCTTTTGACTGTTAATTCAACTATGATTCCACATCTGAGTTTTCACGTAGGGCCACTATTCAGTTGTTCTGGTTTTCTACTTCTTCCTCTTGTTAACTCCATCTTGGTAATTATTTTAAGGTATACATATAAAGTACTCTCTTTGTCCCAAATTATAAGTCATTCTAGGCTTCCCAAGTTTTTCCAAATTATAAGTCATTTTCACTTCCCGAGACATTTTTTACTCTTCCCAATACATCTCCACTCTATCTCTCTCGTTTTCAGAACATCCCACATTTTCCACATTTCTTAATTCCTGTGCCCATCTCCAAAACGACTTATAAAACGGGACGGGGGGAGGATAAACAACTAGTTCCTTACCCAGAAAAATGTGTCTGTCCAATAGCTTCGATCATGATAAATTTTGGCTAAATTTCATGTGAAACATCATATGTCTATAAATTTGTCTATTTCTTAGCTATTTTTTTGACAATGAATGTAGCCTGATTATTTTCCTACTTGACAGGGGACTTCATCATTGTTGCTAGCAGCTGTTATGAAGAGAGGCTCACTTAAACTAGCTTCTCGCAGTTTGTAATAGATGGCTTTGAACAAGTGTAAAGCCTCTGAAGACGTATTATCAAAATTAAGCTGCTCTCACCTTTAACGCATTGCTGTACTAGTAAGGAGGAGAATCTGTTTTTTCTGAATACAATATTCTGTTGTGCTTTTTCTTTCTTGGTTTGGGAACTTGGAGAATACCAGATGTTTGGTGCCGGTAATGCCAACATTTGTATTTGTGATCCTGGGAAGTGTTTCTTCTATAGATTTTTAAAGTACGCTTGCTATTGTGCTACTGTGCTTATCTACTTGACATCAAGCGTCAGTGGAATCAAGTAGGAGTATCAATTATGTATTCTATCATGAAGTGTTGTTTCTAGATATTTATAACAATACATTTTCAGATACAGGTCATTACATTGTCCATGTTTGAGTATCATAATTTGTAAGAGTAACCAAAATCACTGCGATGGTTATCTGGAGAATTTCTTTGAATAATACATATTGTATGCAAATGCTGTAATACAATTGCGAGAGATTTCAATGTTGGAGGTAGAGTTTGGAATGCATCAGAATAGCATTAGCAATTCAGCAAAACTTGTCTATGGGTGGCAAAATTGGTTTACATTTTGTTTACTTAGATTTTAAGAGAAAAGGTTTAGTTCATTAGATTTTAAGAGAAAAGGTTAGTTCATTTTTTTATAGGAAAATCTAATCAGTATCACATTCCCGGAACTTTGTTCAATTTCAGGTTCCATAACAATTAGTACAAATACATGCTCATAACCTTGCTGTGAATGTGCAGCTGTAACTGCAATCTATACTTGAACAGTACTAGACCCTGATTGGCAGTTAATGTGTTTTTGTGAGGTGTGATCCTTAAGGTTGCCGCCATTGGAGACCTTTTTTTTTTTTGAACTCTTTTGAGGCTCTTCCTTTCTTCTTTCTTTCTTTTCTTTTCTTTTTCTTTTTCTTTTTTTTTTTAGCAGTGAACTCTTGGAACCTCAGTTTGGCACGAACTGGACGAGAGGAGGAACAAGGGTTGGCGAAGCGTTACCTGATCTGACGTGGGCCTGGATGTGGCAATATAGAGGCTGGCATGGCATGCTTTATTTTTGCGGAAGGGAAAGAGGAGTTGGATCCTGCCGAGTCGCCTGTCTCGCCGGCGATTCGAAGAAGATCGTCGCAGTAAAAAAATGAGAATTTGAGGAAGTTGGCCACTGGCCAGAATCCAGTAAGTATGTTTTGTGTCTGTGCTGTGGCCATAGCCCACGAACTGGGAAGAAGCACTGTTACCAGCGGTCGATTGTGTAACCAGCAGCATCCCGCTTGAAACAGCTCGTGGTGCGGCTACGCCGACGCCTGGAAAGTGGACACAGGGGAGCCGTGCTCCGTGCACCAACACCTTTGCTGCTTCGTTGTACTCACGCGCGGCAGGCCTCCGTCACGCAAGGCCGTGAACCATGTCCACGACGATGAAAAGTCCCTGCCCGCAACGATAAAACAGAGACAGAACAAGAAAATCCCCATTCCCCAGGCACCAGCTCGCCACGCCGCCGCCGCGCTCCCCGTCACTCGAGCTGATTCCGCGCTCCACTCCACCGGTTCGATCCAGCGAACCGCCGCCACCAGCATGGGGTTCGACAAGGAGGCGAGCTCGTCATCCTCGCAGCTCATCGACGCGGCGCCTCTGCTGCCGCGGCACCATCACGGGACCGACGCGCGGCTGTCGTCGCAGCCCAAGACGTTCGCGAACGTGTTCATCGCGGTGGTCGGGTCGGGCGTGCTGGGCCTGCCCTACACGTTCTCCCGCACGGGCTGGGCCGCGGGCTCCGTCATCCTGCTCGCCGTTGCCGCGCTCACCTTCCACTGCATGATGCTCCTCGTGGCGGCGCGGCGCCGCCTCGCCGACGAGCACCCGAAGATCGCCTCCTTCGGGGATCTGGGCCAGGCCGTCTACGGCGCCGCGGGGCGGCTCGCCGTCGACGTCATGCTCGTGCTCAGCCAGGCCAGCTTCTGCGTCGGGTACCTCCTCTTCATCGCCAACACGCTCGCGCATCTCTACCCGGTCCCCGGAGCCTCGTCGTCTCAGGCGTCCCCGCTCCTGACGGCCAAGGCGCTCTTCATCTGGGCGATGCTTCCGTTTCAGCTTGGACTCAACTCAATAAAAACGCTGACGCTCCTCGCGCCGCTGAGCATCTTCGCCGACGTCGTCGACCTCGGCGCCATGGGCGTCGTCCTGGGCCAGGACGCGGTCATCTGGCTCACCGAAAAGCCGCCCGTGTTCGCCTTCGCGGGGCCGGCCGAGCTTCTCTATGGCCTTGGCGTCGCCGTCTACGCCTTCGAGGGCATCGGCATGGTCCTGCCGCTGGAGGCGGAAGCCGCCGGCAAGCGCAGGTTCGGCGGCACGCTCGCGCTGTCTATGGCGTTCATCGCCGTCATGTACGGGCTGTTCGGCGCGATGGGGTACCTGGCGTTCGGCGCGGCCACGCGGGACATCATCACCACCAACCTCGGCACCGGCTGGCTCTCGGTCGCCGTGCAGCTCGGCCTGTGCATCAACCTTTTCTTCACCATGCCAGTGATGATGAACCCGGTCTACGAGGTCGCCGAGCGCCTGCTCTGCGGGAAGCGCTATGCCTGGTGGCTGCGCTGGATACTCGTCCTGGTTGTCGGCCTCATGGCGATGCTCGTCCCCAACTTCGCCGACTTCCTCTCGCTCGTCGGGAGCAGCGTCTGCATCGTGCTCGGGTTCGTGCTGCCCGCCGCGTTCCACCTCAAGGTGTTCGGCGCCGAGATCGGGTGTGTCGGTCTCGTCAGCGACGTGGCGGTCATCATCGTCGGAATTGCGCTCGCAGTGTCGGGGACATGGACCTCGCTCACCCAAATCTTCAGTTCCTCGCACATGTAAGCGTGTCAACAGAATGAAGCGTGCATTACATTGAGAATGCTCAATTATACATTTTTCAAGTATATAGATACCCAATTCAGCTGCCATGTTGATTAGGCATGATGGCAGTGCATTGAGCATTTGAGCTTGGGGGCTTGATGAAGTTCGCATGGTTTTGTTCAGATAGAGCCCCATTGCACTGTGTATGATGTACTGTATGGTTCTCGTTGTTGTAAGGATTAAGGCACAAGGAATTCATTCACGTAGAGTGGTACAGTTCAAAGAGCATCAGAGCTACTCCACTTATGTAGGAGTATATAAGATTATTCTGTTGAAGAGAGCTCGAAGCATGTTTCAGGGACCTCTGTTCAGATATAGAAATCCCTGAATTGTTTAGTCGTAATTTTGAACTATTCTAGAGGTTGGCATGTGAGAGTGTTATAATGCTGTCGTGCACTCCAAAAGAAGGAAAACTTGGATGATTCATGTTTGGTCTATGTCAAAAACAATATTTAGGCCCTCTTTGGTGAAGATTATAGGATTAATTTTGTTAATGATTATTATAGATTATGTTATAATCTCTATCAAATACCTAAAACTCATAAGTGATTACTTATAATCACTTTTATATTTCGTACTAGCACTCATAAATTATAAATAATAGCTTTTTATCACTTCTTCATTTTCACCACATATAATCTATATTAGATAAAATATTTTGTCAAACACTCTTGACATAGAAAATAGATTATATGAGTAAGTTGAATATAAAAAATAGATTATATGAGTAAGTTGAATAAGTGATTTATATGGATAAGCTAAAGTGTGAGCAATTTTTTCAATAATCATAATCCTTGCTAAAGAGGGGCCCTTAATCAATCGACGAATTCAGTCACGGTTCAAATGAACGAAGGAAATACCAATCGCTCCCATCCTTCCCATAGCGTTGCCATCAGCAGTTATTCCGAAAATAAAAAATTGAAAATATCCCTCTGTTTTTTATCCGCGTTACTGCCTGCATGCCAAACTGCAGAGAGACTCCTGAGCCGCCTCCTTCCTGGTTCAGTGGTTTATTAGCGTCACTCAAGACGAGAGCGACATGGTAGAACATCAAGTGACGCAGGTGATTGCGCATCCAAGGAACGAGTTCCGTGTTCTGGTTGTGGATCTCGTTGGCCTGGTTGGTCCCATGACGAGGATGTATGGATCTCTCGGAGATCCCCTGGTCCCGCTTGAAAAGTGTGTTTTAACTCTAACTTAGATTCCAAAATCCAAACCATGATGTCAGTTCAAGCGAAAACTTGCTTTAGATGGGCCTTAAAGAGTTGGGCCATCGGCGAGGCAAATTTGATGGGCCTCGAAAGTTTCTGCTTATGGCCTGCGTGGCCTCTGCCATCAACCAACGGAGACCATGGCGACCGCTTTTCTCCACCCGTAGCCCACAGGGCCAGACGGGCCAGACACCTGCGTGGACGACGGACACACAGGATATGAAAACGATTTGAAAGCTTTGCGCTTGCAGACAGTGGACCACCATCCGTGGTCGGTGGTTTTCAGAAAGTTTTCGCGGCCGATTCCTACGACGCCTGAACTGCCGATCCGTGGTCGGTGGTTTTCGGAAAGCATTTGGTGCTTGGCAAATCTGGCCTTGGCAGATATGCGCAGCATCAAATGGTCTTTCAGACAATGCTAATTCGGTTAAAAGCAGCGACTGCTGAACTTGAATCCTCCGAAGACGCAATCTTTACTCCCCAGGCTCTCTGATTCTCTCACCATGTTTACCTTCTAGTACTGCTCTCAGGTCCTCGTTACGGTCTAGATACAGCAACAGCTCCGGGCCACCGGCACGACGTCGCGATCCAAGGCTCCAAAGCGTTTCTTTTTCTTCTGTCTACCGGTTGCGTCAGACGCGACGCCAAGCGCCGGCATCTGATCGCGCCGGCAGGGTCTCTGGATCTCCATCTTTTTAAACCCCTTTCGCTCCCTCTCATCAGACTCATCGGAGCCTGTGGACTCGGACAGTGTACACCAAACCTGATCCTTAACCGCCCCTCCAGACGCAAACTCCCCTCTCCTCCTCCTCCCCTGCCACCCCTCACCGCCAAGCCACGCCATCTCTCGCTCTCCCCCGCCCGCCCGTCCTGCCTCGCCGTCTACGGTTTCGCTCTCGGCGTCTTCCTGTTCCGATTCTTCTGAACCAGAGGTTGCTCGCTTCAGCCAGCAGGAGTCGTCGCCGCCGATCTCGGCCTGTTTGATCTGCGCCTGCTTTCGTCTTCATCTGCTCCGCGGATCGGGCGGCCATGTTCGTGAAGAAGCTCGTCGAGAAGGCTTCCAAGAAGGTACGCCGCTTCCCCTGTTAGTCAAGGGATCGTCAGGATCCCTCGAGTGTTTTCTCTTGTTTGCCATATGCACCTGTCGAATTCGGACAGGAATTTCTTGGTACGTTTTCCCCGGCAAAAATTAAATAAAACATACGATCCTCTCCTCAAAATATCAGTTTAATTCGCTCCCGGTTATTCTTCTCCATTTCTACTGCGCAAAAAAGAAAAAGAACGTCGCGGCCCCGTAGACGCCGTTTTGGCCGTAAGGTTATGGTTTGCCTGCTACTCCTGACAGAAACATGTTCTTCATCTGACACTCTGTTCAAATTTCAAACATCTCCATCCAAAAAAAAAAAAAAAAAAAATCTAGGACGCCGGCCCAGGGAAAACGAAGGCCATGTGGTCTCATTCATTAATGTCGGCAATCGAACGCGTTGTTTAGTTCTTCGTACTCCCTCCGTCCCCAGCAGAAATGATTCTTACCTGTGGTGAAACTGAAAATTAAAGCTACGGCTGGCAATTAGTAATCCGAAAAGAATAATAGAGCGTTCCGTGCAAGCTTACGTGATCTTTGTTAAAGTCGATCGAGACGGATAAGAACTCGCATTGACAAGGTCAGGTAGGACGTACTCGTAGATTAGTTTAATGCTGAGATTCTAGATAAAATACTTGGCCGGTTCTTTGAGATCAACGAGCTTTGCTTGTCCCTCCCCATGCTGGGTTCAACGCGCCAGCTGCTACTTTGGCCTCCAGCGCTCTGTCTAGTGTGCCTGCCTCCGCGACTCCGTTGTCCCTGCACTGATGCCTGAATGATCCGCGTGCTTAGCATAAGCCGGTTGCGTCACAGTGGAGCAGGTGACGATGATGCAAAAAGGTCATGGAACGAGGGGGCGTGGTTTGCCTTGCTTTGCCATTTGCCAAAGAGAAAAAGGGTGAAGTGAAAGCGATTAACTTCACAGCGGAGCAACCGGCGAGGCTGTTGGCGGAGAAAGAGGTTTAGGTCGGTCATGTGACGACAGGGACATGCAGTCCCTAGTCTACGTAGTTGTACGTATCATTTTTTTACCTTTTTTTTTTTTATAAAAAACATCGTGTGATCTCGCAAGCTTACGTGTACGATTGTCACACTGTGGCGTTTTGATTTTGCGACTTGGCTAGATCCTGGACGCTGGCTGGCCAGCCAGCAAGCACAAAAATATTTTCCCACATGACGGCCATGTGCGCGAGGGCGAAGCCGGTGGTGGAGTCGCTGGTCTTGGAGACAAGGACAGGCCACGTAATCGTCCTAGGATCTAATCTCCTTCCGTCGTGTATTGTTAATCATTATAGACACTGAACTTCGCGCGATTTTTTTGAGTTTGACCCATGGCAGCCTGCTGATTCATTCCGTGCGGGCTTGTGGTGGTATTGGGCCGTATGGCACAGAGGTGGAAAGTTCATCTTGGGTGGGGGAATTGCAAACAAAAAATAATTTATTTTCCTCGTACAATTTCACAAAGAAAAAAATACCCTTGTCACCCTTTCTTTTCCTTATCAGAGCTCGATCGAACTCGCGACCTTTCGCTTACAAAGCGAACGCACTACCACTATGCTACGGAAGGAACTGGAATTAGTCGCCTAATGCATTTCATCTATTCAAATTTAGCAATGCAGCGGCAGCATCACCAGCCTTCGCGCCGAGGATGTGAGCCCGCGGCTCGCCTTCCACTACGGCGTCCCCGCCGACGCCCACATCCTCGCCTACGATCCCGTCCTCCACGTCCTCGCAGTCGCCACCAGGTAAACAGCACGGCAACCGCCTCTACTCCCTTCCTCTTCCAGTTCTCTCCTATTCCTCCGCCGTGGCCGACGTGCGTATGCTTTCAGGAACGGGCAGATCAAGCTGTTCGGCCGCGACAACACGCAGGCGCTGCTCCAATCCCCCGGTCCGCTCCCCTCCAAGTTCTTGCTGGTGCGGTCTCCATTCCCGTTTGTCACTCACTTGTTCATTTCTCGCACGCGGTGCTCTGCAAGGTATAGTTGCGAGTTGTGACTCACTTAGAAAATGTTCCGTTTCAGTTCGCGGAGGGCCAAGGTGTTCTACTCAATGTCAACACTCGGAACCAGATCGAGGCAAGCTTTCTGGTACAAATACTGCATTTCGTATCATCTACGCACAGCTGTCAATCGGGAATGCGTCGTGTATGGCTATGCAGGTTTGGGACATCGACACGAAGAAGCTGTGTTACGTGCACCCGTTTGAGAAGGAAGTCACTGCGATCTCTGTACTGCAAAAGAGCTTCTACATGTGAGTAATACTGGTTACTGAGGATGTGAATCCCGAGAGTTATGTGCTCTGATGAGGTTGATTTGGCACGTGGCAGATATGTGGCAAACAGTTCTGGAAGTGTGTCCCTGCTGAAACTTGATTTGGCGCAGAGATGCCTAGCTGACATGCCGTACTGGATCCCTTTTGCTGAATCTTACGGTATGTTGGTTCCCACGCATTTGCGTCTACTTTGTTTCTGTTTACATGAGATATGACAAGTGCATATTTTTAAAATTCCGATGTTGGCCTAATTTTCAGAAACTGAATTTACAGTTGATTATATCTGAAAGGTTGTAAGGATAATAAAATTCATACTCTGTTTCCTTTTTAAAGGTTCTGAGGCCAATGAGGTAGAAGTTGTATTTGTATCGCCACAGCCTTTTGCTGAATATAACAGGTTTGTCTCTTCCTAATTCTCCATCATATTTCCCAGTTCAGGATTGACAAATTCATCTTTCTAGGCCATCTAGTATCCCTGTTGATCATGCATTACGTACCAATTTTTGTACACCTATAAATATCTCATTAATATAAACTTCTGCTCAGGGTGCTCATTATCTTCAGAGATGGGATTTTGTCTTTGTGGGATGTTAAAGCAAGCAAAGCAGTGTCCATATCTGGTAAAAATATACAACAGCTGTCACACCAGGAAGCCAAAACTGTAACATCGGCCTGCTGGGTCTGTGCTAAGGGAAGCAAAATTGCCATTGGATATGACAATGGAGATTTATACATTTGGGCGGTACCTGATGTTATAAGTGCACAAAATTCCTTATCTCAGGGTAGTCTACCTTTGCAGAGACTTAATCTTGGGTACAAGCTAGACAAGATGCCAATAGTTTCTTTGCAATGGGTTGCTACTAGTGATGGAAAGGCTGGTCGTTTGTATATCAATGGGTTCAATGATCACGGACAACTATTTCAGGTGGAACTCCCAACTTATTTTGGCAAAAGAAACACTGATCTATCAAGAGTTTCTTGGTTTTCCAATGCAAAATTTCATGTGCCATGTTATTTCTCACCTGTAAAATGCTTCCTATACATTTTTTTAAAATTAGGACCTGCATCATGTCCATCTCAAAAAATAATCTGCATCATGGTCAAATGTAAACTTACTTTATCATTTAGTGGTTTGAGTAAAAAAAACTTTAAAATTAGTGAGAATATCAATAAAAACATTGTCAAGTGCTCATGAAGATACTTAAGAGTTTTATTGTTAACATTCTTCAAGGAGCTTTAGGAACCAATACAGACCAATTAAGGCAGGATAGATTTGTAACTGGAAAGACAAACACTTCTTTTTTTGGGGAGGGGGATGTACTAAGGATTTGTTATTACCCGGATGACATGAGGAATCTGTCATTTCTCACGCGTTATTGGAGCTAGTACCATTTTTTTCTGCATAATATTTTGATGTCTTGCTTGGATAATGTGACTCATATGTTTCCTATTCAGTAAGAGATGCATGTTTGTTCAATCCATTCGTCTGATGTTTTATGAACAGGTTCTTATTCTGAATGAAGAGAGTGAATCACGAATTGTAAAGATGGTGTTGCCTCTCACTGAATCTTGCCAAGGAATGGAACTAGTTACAGGCCTTAGTGACCCAACTAAGCACAAACAAAGTGCTCTTGTTCTCTTGTTGAAGTCTTGTCAGATCTGTTTATATGATGATTCAGAAATCGAACGCTACCTCCATCACTCTCAGTCTAAATCATCAATAACACTTCCAAACCATTCATCTGTGAAGCTACCTTATGGTGATTCACGTATCAATGTTGCAAAGTTTTATACAAATAGCCCTGCAGCCGTGGCATCATCAGATGAGGCATGTATAGATTTGTAACTTTTTCTTACAGTAAAAAATATTGAATTATTTTACAGTCATTTTCGCCTTTTAATGATGGACAGGATTATTTTTCTTTGGCCACCAAATATCCATGGTTGTTTTCTATGAAGGATAAAGTACAGACTCCGACTAGTCTTAATAACATTCATAAGACTCGGAACCTCTATATAACTGGTCATCTTGATGGAGCAATAAGCTTTTGGGATGCATCATGCCCTCTTTTGCTGCATATTTTTACAATAAAGCAGCAGGTAACTTCAAATCATAATTATTTTGCAGAGCATTTCATAATCATGCATTTGATACAACTATTGACTCATGGATCCTAATAGCTGTTCCATGAAAATTATGTAGAGTGAAGAAAATACAACAAGTGGCAGCCCAATCACATCGGTACAGTTTGATTTGTCCTCCTGCATTCTTATATCCGGCGATATGAATGGAATGGTAAGCTATTCTATGGCCACAAGGTGGCTCCTTGCTTCCGCGTTTGATACAGTTGCAGTGTAGTAAACCGACTTTCCTCTTGTTTATAGGTTCATGTAGTGAAATTCAAAAAGGACTCCAGTGAAAATACATTCTCCTTTTTACATGGTACTCTCATACTGTTGGTAACTTCCTTGATCCTATTTCGTCATATATTGTTTGTGCAGAAGAGTTAGGATTGTAACTCTACATCTACCTATCATTGCAAAATTTGGAAACTAATCATAAGAGTAATACCATATTGTAGCATAATATGACTAATATCAGGATGGTTTTTTCCTTTCATAACATGACACTTAGTTATTATACATAATAATCATCATTAATTTTTTAGGGGGGCATGTCTCAAGCCCTTCTGCCTAAAAAATTATTCTAATATTTATCCTTTTAAGCTTATTGATAATAATAGAGGACGTAATGCAGAAGATGCCCCATACCCTTTTTTTTTCCAATTTCATCAAACGAGAAGATCGACCCTGATGAATTATTGGCAGATCTTGTGCCTATTATCCACTCAACAAATCTTTCCTCATGAAATTTTCAAATCTGTGATTATCAAGTTTTATAGCTATATATTTACACGATCACTTTGACTCAACAGCAAAGCAAGGGGATAACTACAATGTCAGAAGTATAAAGCTCAAAGGATCTGTAACCACAATATCTTCAATATCTAAGTCGAAGCATTTTGCTGCTGGGACAGAAAAAGGAATTGTAAGTAATCTGTTGCCTGTACAATTGTTTCTTCTGTGTTCAATGTTACAAGTGAAGAAATCACAAATTCATGTTTCAGGTATCAGTTATCAACATAGAAGATGCTACCATATTATATCAAAAGCAGTTTGAGTGTCGGCTATCTGGTGGAATTGCCTCTTTACAATTTGAAACATATAGCCATAATGGATATGACAAGGACATTTTGATAATAGCCATGGAAGATTCATCTATTTTTATTCTTGAAGAAGAAACTGGAATCCTTTTGAACACCAACCCAGTTCAGACAGACAAACCCGCAAAAGCCCTTCTGCTGCAGATACTAGGTCAGCTGTGTGGCTTTATGTACTTATCGATTTATTTGGTTACCAAAAAATTATAGCACTATCATTCCTATCATGTCATTCTAAAGCCCTGTAATGTGATTGTTTGTGCATGACAGAGTCAGAGCCAGATGATGCCTCAGTTTCTGATAACCAAGATACAGTATCTAAGGAATCATTATTGTTGCTTTGCACTGAAAATGCAATTCGCTTGTTTTCCTTAAGCCATGCAATTCAGGTATTTATATTCCTAACTATATATCATTTCGTTTCCTTGAATGGAATTGTTGCTGTTAATTGGTGTTGTCCTGTATTCAGGGAACAAAGAAAATAATCAATAAGAAGAAATTCAGCAGTACCTGTTGTTTTGCATCTCTTATCCATAATTCTTCTGCAATCGGACTTCTACTAGTTTTCTCCACTGGTGAAATAGAAATAAGGTGAGGCAGTAGTTGAGTTGAACAATGTTTCTTGGGCTATCTTAATGACATCAAAGTGCATATCTGTGTCGTGTGAAACTGCAGATCCGTCCCAGATTTGTCCTTGTTGAAAGATGCCTCATTACGTGGTTTTGCATCCTCAAGAAAATTGAATTCAAATAGTTTGACAACATGTTCATCTGATGGAGAAATTATCATGGTTTGTATTGCACCGTTTCTCAACTCTTCATATGTATTAGATGTCATTCTGGCAGAATATAATTTAATTTATAATATTAATATATTTGTTTTGATAAAAAATCATACAATTGTACAGGTTAATGGAGAAGAGACTTATTTTTTCTCTCTGCTCTGCCAGAATGACATCTACAGGTATGTTAATGTGCTGACCGTGAGGTTCTAAATTAGAGTTTAGAAAAAGCTTCTGTGGAGATCAAAGTTCATGATTAAATTGCCAAAGCAT
>BCLG01004024.1:13794-39905 GCA_001602295.1 Zoysia matrella
ATTAATGATTGATATTTAACATGAATCTTTCACGCTAAAAAAAATTATTACTAATAGCAAATAGCATTCTAGAAAGTTTATAACTTAGAGTAATTTATAACTTTTTAAAATAACATAGATATTTGTAGAGATAATATATTTATATAAAAGAGATAATATATTTATATAAAAGATTTTTTATGTCTTTAGTGTAGCTATATATATAATATTGTTGTTTACTTTTAATTTATTATAAATAGTAAACTACTCCGTATCTAACTCCATTTAGTTTCTAACTTATACGACTCATATAAAAATTGATTATAAAAGATAATTTGAATATGATGTACAACAGCTGTAATATATTTTATTTTTTAATAGTTCTAAATTTCATGTGAATGAGATCTGTAATAGAATATTATCTATAAAATGATATAGATTTAGATTAAACATATAATAGAATATTTATAATTTCATATTTGTTCACCCTACCTAGTTTTTTATTTTAGATCCGCCAATGTTTCTGCATACAGCAACTTTTTATGATGCTATATCAAATTTGGACTCCTAGATTTAAGTCATTTAACTAAACATATTACATATATCATGTCGGCAATAGGATCCTAGGAAGTTACTCAAATCGATGGTGAAAAGATCCGCACTAGAAGCACTTGTGCCAAAACGACCCTGCTTCGTCTATAGGAATTCAGGAAACATTACTGCTCAATAGTAATCATTGAAATGAACCCTCAGCAACTTCCGCAAGCCAATGAATGTAAGATAAAGCAATTCGCCAGATCTGCGCACCAATAAAGGGGATGCATCTGCCCCCATGTGGTATCTCCCCTGTGGCGCCAAGCCGGTCGGCCGAGTCGCCGGTGAGGAAGAGCGGAATGCCGAGGAGGCAGACATGCAAAGCCGCGGATTGATGTTTGGTGGGACGAGATGGGAAGGATTGTGAGAAGTCGTCGACTGCCCCTTGCGCATCCAGTGTTGGTGGGCCTGGTCTGTGAGTGGGCTTCGATACCCACCAAGACATGGGCCAGTAGATGGGCTTCATGCCTGGTCTGTGAGTCAGCTTTGATACCCACCAAGCCCATGGGCCAATAGCTAAGCTTCAATCTTTTTCCTGCCATCTACGAAATATTGCATGGATACTGTACATCACGATATGATCAAAGGCACTCGGAAAATTTCTAATCCACTGTGACATCTACGGAGGTCCAGGATCAACAAAGTCGGCACGAACAAAGCACGTAATGAAGTACGGTGCAATGAACTTGTCTGAAGAGAGACAATTGTCTTAAACCTCTTTCGCGATTGTCTTACACCTTTATCTACATGAACACTAGTACATCAGTTACCCAGGAGAAATATCCCCAATTATGTCAGTCCATACATCTGGTGCTCGGGCACTAAACCCAGAGTTACAGATGAGGGCTATGGTTTTTAAACGGCAGGACACAAGAGTAAGTGACATACTTTACGCTATCTATAAGAACGACAACAAATATACGGGACAACGATTTTGAAGAGATCCTCCCATCACTGCTCCTGTCGCCTGCTTCTCTTGGATCAGCCAGGATAGATACCACCATAGATGAAACTGGCTTACTCCGGGCATAGGTCTCATTCTTGGGGTGCGCTTTCAGGTGCTCGGTGTCATTGGATGTCGAACCTTTCAGAGGTATGGCCCCAGAGTACAGAATCCTACGGTTCTTTACCTTCTGCGGTTGACCAGAAGGAAGATTCTCTGTAAAATTCTGCGATGAGTTCGCCATGGAATTGGAGTACACGGGAACAATGCCATTTGCATGAGTCGATGATGGAGATACGTCAAACTGAAACACTTCAGTGCACATTCCAGAGCTCAGCATAGGACCTGAAAAACAAAATTGATGGCAGAACTTCAGCAAAAGCAGAAGCAACTAGAATAAGCGCATTTAAGCGCAGGTTTGATTGAATAACAAATGCGCTAGAGAAAACAGAATAGCATATATATTTGCCCATATAAATGCATATTAGCCAAAAATACAATTGATGCATCACATATGTACAACTGCATCTAGCACTTTACCATACATTTTAGACAAACTGTAATGCTGTCAAATATGTATGACATTTGTCACACAAGTTTAAGTTAATACAACTAACTTTAGTAGGATCAATTATTATTTCCCAAATGACCTAATAACCTTGGGAGTCTACAATCACCTCAGTACGTGCACTCCACAAGTTAGTTTTTCTAGTGTTTAGGTGACCTCCATATCCCAGATGATGTAACGCCCCACATCTCTCAAATGAAGAATTTAAATTAGAAAACTAGAATTCAATGACCAAAGCAAGAAATTCAAATTTGAATTGAATTCAAAAATTTCAAAGTGAGCTCCAACCTTTTCAAATGAAGAAGGTAAAATAAATTAGTGTTTAAAAATTGATCACAAGGATTAGCATGTATTAAAAAGATTTTTTGTAAAAATTTAAAACCAAAGATTTAAGTCACAAATCATTTTATTCCTCTTAACAACCAGCTGTCTTTCGAATTTTATAGAATTAAATCCTTTTCGAATTTGAAGATGCGCCCAAAAGGAAAATTGTTCGTCATGAAAAGTTCTTCAACCCTGCAAAATTTCAAATCCATCGGATCTCGGGAAGGTGAGCTTTTGAGGCAAAAACAGACAGCTGCTGGAGAATTTCGGAAAAATCAAAATGGAAGGTTCTGCGGGTCTCGCCTGTCAGCCACGCCATCTCCTTCCCCCAGCTGCCTTCGGACAGCTCCGAGGCGTGCGCGGCGCGCATGTGCTATGGCCACGTCGCTTGGGTTGCCGCGCGTCCACCCAGCCGTCCTCCTCTCGGGCTCCCTCTCTCTATTTAAGCTCCCTCTCTCCCTTGGCGTGATTTCTTTTTCTCTCTCCCACCTCCACAGCCGAGCGGTGCGGCTCCGAGGAGCATCGCCGACGAGCGCCCCTTTGGCCCTCTTCCCTGCAAAGCAGGAGCGCCACCCCCTCCCCGAGCTAGCGCTGCCCCTCCCTTCCTCCCCGTGCGAGCTGCCGGATTTTTCGTTTTTCCCCAAACTTGAGAGCTCGAGAGCCACCGGTGCACTTCGTCAAAATCCGGCACCACTCCGACCGAGATCCTCGAATTCCTTCGGGTAATGAGAGCGGCCTTCCTTCGGTGAACAAATAAGAGTGAATCGTGCTTCCCTGGGCAGGAATTTCTAACAAGAATTTCGAACATCCGTCGGTGCCACCCTTGGAGCCCTAGGACCTCGTCGGTGCCGACCCACTTCCGGCCATCTTCTTCGACGACAACACCCGTGCTAGCCTTCCCGTCGCCATCTCGAAGCTCTACGTATTTTTTGCGTATTTTTTCGTTGATGGGAACCACCGCACTTCGCCGCCGAACCTCTTCCCGCGCCGCCAACCCTCTTTCCGGTGAGCTCGACCGCCGGCGAGCTCACCTCGGGGTCCCCCTTGCCGAGGGGATCAGCCTGGTCGGATCGGCTGTGACCGAGCCGATCCAGCGCGCCCGAGGCCTATGGCCTACCTTGTGGCCCAGCTGTGCGCCTGCCATGTGACCTGTGGGCTCAGGTTTCTTTATCCATTTCATAATTCCTTTATTAATTGCGTAGAAATTCGACAAAACTTGTAAAATTCACAGCAAATTCATACTAGCACGAAAAATATGAAACCAACTTTGTTAGACTTCTAAAATCATAATTTTTTTATTGAAACTAATAAACACCAGTAATTAATTGTTTTAATAATGATTAATTACAAAAAATGTTTTATGCATGTTTAATTCCTAATTAATTTTATGTGCATTGTTAATTAGTGAATTTTTGCATGCATGTCCCTTAAAGTATTATAGAACGGTATAAAAAGTGTATTAGGCTAATTTTATCAGTAGTTATTTTATAATTAATTTATCTCTATTTTCTAGTAATTTATTCATAATAATTAGAATAGTTGTTAAAAAATTCACCAAACTTTGTCCTAAGTTATATTTAATGAATATGGACCCATCAAAAATTGCTTAGAGTCCAGTAACCTTGCTAGATGTTAATAAAATTAGTTCTTGCATCCACCTTAAGGGAATTGCCTTAGTAATTAACTAAAACATTATACTACCTTTAGTTAAATTACTTAAAGAGGTTAAAATTAATCTTGGAGCTCTACTGGTATGTTGACCCCTTATGTTAATTAATTTAATTACCTTGCTGTTTTAAGAGTGATTAACTAATTTAATTAAGTTTCCGCTCCATCTACTAATTGAAAGTGCTATAAATGCAATAATCCTTTGAGTAGCTTTAGTTTATCAACCCACTTAATCCTTTCATGTGGTAATTCAAATAATAAGTATTGTTTTAACCATTTGCATTATTGCATTGCATGGCATAGCATACATTTTCATACCGTAGAGTGACGTGGGTGCTGAAGTGGGTGAAACATCTGGAGTTGATCCTGCAGAGTTTACTTTAACAACGCATGGCAAACGTCATGCATACTGATCCTTGTTTTATATAATTTATGAAATGAATTAGTGTATCATTATTGCATTGTCAGACAATAAGATAAGTTGGTTATGTTAGTTTATGTTGTACCCACTCCTTGATATGTTTATAGACTTGGGTAGGTTGTTAGTTTATCTACGGTGAGTCTTGCTTAGCCACGCTTAGACCGGTAGAAGTCGAATCAGTGAAAAGTCACCACTTTTTCGCGAGTATAGAATCTTTATTTTACTTGATGCTCGTATGGTTGGTTTAAAATCTGAGGATGATAAAAATTGAGACCGGACAGAGAAGAATAGGTTGGCAGCAAGAAAAAAATCCTGTGTGTTGTAACTTTGTCTGTGTCGGTTAAGAACCGACCGTTGTTAATGTTGACCTAAACACTTTTCTGTTCATACCACATGTCGAATATAATGGTAAAACAAACCGAATATCTCATTTGCATACCGACGTTTGGCCTATGACGACATGTCTTGATTGACAAACACGAGTGATCACTGGGCTCCTACGAGACATAGAACCTGTCCTCCCTGACATGTCGATTGTCCAATCGTTCGGACATAGATGAGAGAAAGGTTGATATGAGTGCCCTTTTATAAGATGTCATGAGTTGCATAAACCGAATGGTTCTCAAATCATGTGAATACAGTTAGGCTCCCCTGCAAGGTGTATAATCGGTTCGAATCACCACGGTCTCAGTTATAACCACGCTTGGTGTCTATCATTGTTCATTGTAGTAACAACTTTACTTAATTAACTATGGATGGTAAATGGTGGTCTATCTTGGATGGGATGTATTGTTGACACATCTCTAGACTTTATTTGATATAAACATTTAGTTACAGTTTGGTAATTAGTGCCCATGAGTCTTTACTTTATGCTTACACTTATAACTTATTAAATATCTACTGCATTTCCGCAAATAAGTACCGTTACATTATTATCCTTGCTAATGCCTTATTCATGATTTTTGGAGCCCAGATGTATATCCCACGAGTAAATCTTGCTGAGTACCTTTGTACTCACGTTTGCAATGTTGAAATTTTGCAGGTGAGAATGAGATGCTTTTTGGCTACTTTTTCTCTACCGACGCCGGCGAAGGGGATGAGTAGTTCTTTGTGTCGCTTTTGGCGTAACGGTGGTGTTCGTGGGCTGAGCACGACTGTCCTTTGGTTTGTTTTAAAATGATTTTTTGCTGCGTAGTACTCGTCGTCGTCCAATAGAACTCAAATAAGAACTTAGTACCTTGTTTAATTATGTTTTTAAAAAGTTTGAGAGCTAAATCTACAATCCTACTGCTCTCATTCTTGTTTTAATTATGAACCTTTTACTCATGGATTGTAATAACTTATCTAATTATGCGGGATACCCATGTGATGTGTGCAACGTTGATTATCGATATGCTATTGTCCTAGGCGGAGTTTGAAAAGCATATCGAGGGACTACCGGGGTTGATTTCTTGTTAGTTGAATTTGAGCTTGGGTGTTGTGTGAACATCAAACTAATTTGACTAATTGAAACTCAACTTGGATAGTTCCTCATAGATGCAATGAATATATTGGGTCCGTTCGTTTCCCATTCTAACTACTGTTGCTTTTTGCTGTGGCTGCAAAAACATATAGAAATCTACTGTTCACACGTTAGCTTACAGCGCAGCAGCAGCTAAAAAAAGTTGTCGCGTACGCACCCATTATCAGCTAAGTTTTGTAAGCATAAATCACATATGTTGGGGTTGTTATCACTAGTATCTTATATCATTCGAAGCAAAAAAGCAATTGATACTACAAATAGGACATATAATGTTGTTCGCAAAAAAAAAGACGGATAATGAGAGTGAAATGAAAAATGTAGTTTCAGCAGAATCTTACCAGACATTGCTTCGCTAAACCACTGGGGTATCAATCCATCGTCTTCCCTGTACATGTTTGCATCTCCTGGAGCCAAAGCCATCATTTTATTTTTCACTTCAGCAGTTGGTTCCACTGCCTCTCCTGCTTCTAGTGGTGCCATATTGCCAGGAATTGCCAAGCTAGTCTCTTCCTTCCTTTGGCTTCTATGACTCTTCTCATCATAGCGAGACATTCGAGAAGAAGCTTCCTCACTCGCAACAATGGACTTGATAACAAGATTCCCATTAATCTTGACATGCTTTCCATTCCTTGGTAGATACAGCAATGCGGGAAGTGTCTCACTCACATTTTTTGGTGGCTTCGGATCTGTACCCTCCAAAACACTATTGCTAGGCCCCTCAACAGCTAGCACTCTCCCATGATGATGTGATGGACCAAATGCAAAGCCTTCTCCAGTGTCAATTGTGCCATACATCCGATTTACTGCAGGAATCAAACACCCACAGACCATGACCAGGCATAGCAATCCAAGGAGGCTAACACTTGCAACCTTCTTGGTCTTCCTAGGCTTTTTTGCTGGTGGCTCTGACGCAGGCGTAGGCTGCTGAAACTTCAACCGGGGTACGGGCACCAGCGGCACTTGTGATCCACGCATCGCATAAGGCGGGTGCACCCAGGGCATTGGCAAAGGGTAAACAGCTGGGTGCATCGGCAGTGGTGGAGGAGCGCCTCCCGCGGCACCGCCCAGTTGCTCCTTGAGGGCTGTGTTCTCCGCGGTGACGCAGGAGATCCTAGCCGATAGATCGGCAATGGTAGCCTGCATGGCCTTCACCTTTCCCTCCAGCTCCTCAACGTACTGTTTCTTCCTCTGCCGCGACAGGTGCGCGCTCTCGCGGTTGCGTACGAGCCGCGCGCGCCGCTTCGCCTCATCCTCCTCCGCCCCATCCCCCTTTCCCTTGCCGCAGCTATCCTTACCGGTCGCGCTCCTGGAAGACGACTCCGACGAGTCCTCGTTCCTTAGCCCACCGTCCCCGCCGGCGCTGGAAGAGGAGGATCCCCTCTCCGGAGACGCAGCAGAGGACGACGACGTCGCAAGCGGCGGCGGCTGTGAGAGTTGCCCGTCTGCAGCGAAGAGGTCGAGGTCGAAGTCCACGTCGAGGTCGAGATCATCCAGATTGAAGTCTTCAAAGGCGAAGGTGTCGTCGACCCGAGGCACCTGTAACTCAGGAAAGGAGAGATCGGCGAAGGGGTCCTGCGCCACCGGCGCGAGGAGGGACGGCTCGGACATGAAGTTCGCCCGCGATTCGGGTCACGGCCGGCGCATACACGACGGCGCAGCGGTAGCGGATGGTGTTGGGGCTCGCGGGATCGCGGACGCGATTGTGGAGGCGTGCGGGGTTTCCAACGTACTAGAAGAGGAAAAGCAGTTGGGGATTAGGTCGTCGGAGTCACGGCGGCGGTCGTTGAGCCAGACGCCTCTGGAAGCTTCCCTGGGCCGCTTGACCCATACAACGTTATGTTGGGCCGTATTTGCAAATCAGGTTAGTAACTGGGCTGCATTTGAATGGGCCAGAATTATTTTTGTAGGGTTCTAGTACGAGGCACTCCGGGTCAGAAGGCCCAGCAGATCTGCCATGGCGACCCTCGCAGCCCGCCGCCGCCTGTCTCGCTGGGTCGCCGGCGGGCGTTGCCGGCTGCTCGGCACGGCGGTGGAGGCTTCTCCGGGAGGGGACGAGGCTCGAGGGGGTGGTGGCGACGCGATCTACGTGAAGAAGCCTTCGGCCGCCGCTGCGGTGTCGACGCGGGATGAGACTTCCGTGGCGATGCCGGTGTCCTTCATGACGGGGTCGGTGGTCGGGAAGCGGTTCTACCGCGACGTCACCGTGCGCCGAGCCGACGACGGGAATGGGTGGACGGTGATGCTGGACTACCGCACTCTCAAGTCGCCGGCTAAGCGGCCGCTCAAGCTGTCCTCGCGTGCGCTCGCCATGGCCATCGCCGCTGAGTGGGAGTACCAGGTCCTGATCCAATGCCTCTCTTCTATCATTTCTTTTCTTAGATTTTTATCAAAGTACTATAGTGCAGTGTATTTTGCTGAGCCCCGATTTCCGGATTGGTTATATGTGCAAGTAGTTTCGAATGATTCCAGTGGAAATGGTCCGATTATCACCTATTTAGATCCTGATTCTCGCGAGTAGTTCGTCTCGCAGCATTGATGAATTATTATAGAAGTCTGACTCTTGTCTGAATCTGAATTTTGTTGCCATCATCCAACCCAGAGGCAATGAAAATCGAATTATGTTTCGTTTTGGTCTGTTATTTGTTCATATACCGTGGCTATAAGCCTACAGTTACTAGAATGATTGCTCAACCCTAATATGATACTGTAACAAACTATCGGTATTCATGAAAATCGAATTATGTTTCGTTTTGGTCTGTTATTTGTTCATATACCGTGGCTATAAGCCTACAGTTACTGTTACTAGAATGATTGTTCAACCTTAAAATGATACTGTAACAAACTATCGGTATTCATAACAACTGTCCAATACTTTGTAGGTTGCAGAGAAGCAGTGGTTATATTGAATGTTGTAAATTTCGAATCCTACAACAAAATGAATCTAGAAAATAAATTCTGCTTGAAACTTACATATCACATGCTTCCTCTTGGATACCATATTGACCTATATGGAATACTTATTTTTGCAATAAGCAGCATCATTGTTGCCATTCCATGGACACTAGTTTCACGCCTGCTATTGTAACATTTGTGCATGGTTGAGTTGTGCTATTTGGCGTCAGCTCACTTTTCTGGTGTTGATCTAATACCATTGTCGAGTTGTATGTGAATAACCATTTTTGTAGGTCTTATTCAACTGTCCACCAAATTTCCATTCATTAGTACTGATTCTGTATTTCGTGTTCTGACAGGAATCAGATGGAATACGACCTTTTACAATGCCTCTCATGAAGCTTGCTTGCACTGCATTGGAGAGAGTTCCGGTGACACGAAAAAAAATAATTGATAATTTGATACATAAGTTTCATCAAGATTTGGTATTTTGCCGCTCGCCTGCTGATAGTGAACTGACCATAGGAGTTCATCGTAAGTTATTTTTGCATGACTGTATTGGATGGGTTTCATATGTAGCGCTAGTGTCTTAGGCCTCTAGCTGACCTATTGTAGTGGTTGATTGTTTCCATTCTTTACTTCCAATCATATCGTATTGTTTATGCTTTCTTAATTCTGTTTGTAGAAAAGCAGAAGGAGAAAATTGACCCCATTCTGGACTGGGTAAACACCGAATTTGGGTTCAAACCTGTTGTATACACAACTTTTTTTGGTGGAAAGCAAGAGGAGGGCCTCACTAAGGCTGTACAGGCCGTTTTGTCGAAAACAACTGATTTTGAATTGGCGTCTATTGATGCTATGGCTGCAGCAGCCCATTCCCTGGTAATCCCTCTTGCAATATTTAGAGGAAGGTTGGGAATTGATGAGGCAATTGAGTTGATTAGGCTTGAAGAGGACCACCAGGTATGTATTTTGCAACCATTGTCATTTTCATCTGCTGTTTCAAATCTTTTGCCTTTCCACTTGTCTAATGTTTGCGATAAACTTCTCTCAGGTTGATAGATGGGGCTTGGTTGAAGGAGGCCATGATGTTGATATTGCTGATCTTAAAGTGCAAATGTCCTCAGCTGTTGTGTTTCTTGGTCTTTCACGGGGAATGTGAACCTACATGATGGTTGGTTGCTGTTTATCTCCATGCTTGTATCAGTTTGTATGAGAAGTTGTAGAATAAGAATTGCCTGCAGAAGGTCAATAGGAAATGAAATACCTATATTCATTCTGTGTTGATGTTAGATTTTGTTCTGGTGTGAACTAAGGAACTCGGCATTACTGGCTGGCTCATTGGCTGTTAATAAGAACCAAACTTTGCATTTGCTTTTATTTTACTTTGAAATTATTCTTCCTCGCGTGCTATATGACAAGACAGACTGGTTTAGGTGCATTTTTCAAAGCACCGCCGGGATAAAATTTCACGTTCCATTATCAAATTTCAGATACAAAAGAAAGTGAATAGGAGCTTTTCCATGGAGTCTGGGCGGGCCACAAGCCCACAAGGTAGCGTAAGCCACTTTGCAATTTCGTCGGATGGGCCAGCCCAAGATTGTGGCCCAGTGTCATTGAACTCATCGCCACCACTCCTCTCTCTTCTTCCTCTCTCTCTCTCTCTCTCTCTCTCTCTCTCTCTCTCTCCCCCCGTCCACATCACACCGCTAAACCCCACGTACGCGCGCGGCGGCGGCCGGCCGCGAGCTCCCTCCCCGCCTAGACACGTTTCGTAGGACGCAAACTTGCCGGAGGAGCAGCTGGCATGGGGACCCTCGGGCGCGCAATCTTCACGGTGGGCAAGTGGATCCGCGGCACGGGGCAGGCCATGGACCGCCTCGGGTCGACCATCCAGGGCGGCCTCCGCGTCGAGGAGCAGCGTAAGCACCCGCCCCCGATCACTCCGTCTCTCCTCCACCGCTGGCCCGTCCTTGTTCCAGCGGTCCAGCCTGCGCTTGCTTCATCCGAACGAGGGGATCGTGTCTCTTCGAATCATTTCGATTCGGCTTGGCGTTGATCTTATCCCATCGCTCAGGTCGACTTGTTCGTTGTTTAGGAGCTATTGGTACCAGATCAGGCTTGTTAAGTGTCATCCGCGCTCGTTACTTCGATCGGCTTTGGGCTGGCAAATGTAGAGCATGGAAATTGGATTGGTTTTGCTGAAAATGTGGAAAAGTAGTGAATGATGGCAATGCGTTATTTGAATACCTCTGAAACAGGCCTTGACTTTTGAGTCCCTATCGTTATGTGTTTTTCATCCTGTAGCTTCTGTTTGGTTGAACGGGAGCCCTGGGGCAGTAGTAAATCTGTTGCCTTGTGATCATGAGGTCACGGTGTTGAGGCTGGAAAACATCCTTTTGAAGAAATGTAGGTAAAGGCTCCGTACAGAAGACCCAGAGAAGTCGGACCCTTCCCCAGACCTTACGCAATCAGGAGCTATGTGCACCCGGGCGTCCCTTTAGCTTGTGTTATTTGTGAACTGAACACTGATCCACTGCAGTCTGAGCTTTCGTGTGTTAAGGAGTAATACCTATTCATGTATTATCAAGGTTGGTTACCACAATCGTAATGTATTCTGTCAGTATGCCATTACATTGGTTTGTATTTAATTTCTCTTCCCTAGCAGCATAATATACCATTACCTCTTATTGTGGCATGATGACTCTCGTAACTTATGCCATTGCCTCTTATTGTGGCATGATGACTCTCGTAACGTTGACCAGGAATCTATGTTTATGATTCATTTAAGTGTTGCGCAAGCACATATGTCATCTAAGATTATTGTGTGCTGCTATGGCCTCTGTTGAAATGATAACATTAATTCCTGACTTTCGTGTTACCAGTTTACTGTTTCATATGATGTTTTCAGTTTCAAGGCATCGTACGATTATGAACATTTTTGAGAAAGAACCAAGGATCCATAGAGATGTTTTCGTTGCTCCCAGTGCTGCAGTCATTGGTGATGTCGAGATTGGACATGGATCCTCAATTTGGTATGGTTCTGTTTTGAGAGGTAAACCCTTGGACCATATTGAGTGTGCATGATGCATGTTCGTTTGAGTTACTTTGGTCATTGTCATGATGATTATCTTATCTTTTCTCATTTCATTTCCTATTTTTATTCAAATCGGGTAATGAGAATGGCCATTGCAGCATTGCTAAATAATTTCAGTACAAAGAGTGTACATGTTAGACTTCCTATTAGCAAATTGATGCAATACTAGTCATGGCCATGATCCCAGAAGTACTATGCCATTGTGCCATTGACTTGTGCTTAGTACATCAAATCTCCCGGTGAACATGAGCTGTGAGAATTTTTTGTATAGACTACTGCAAGGGCTGCATTGCAATCGACATCCATAATGCTGTGCTAGCATACAGATGTGGTAATACCCCTGGCCCTAGACAATGATGTTTTATCAAAGCATTGTGTACTGCTTTTTTTATCAACATCAGTAACATTGGATTTGTTAGGGAGCTTCATAATTAATAGTCAACATGGTTAAAATACTTAATTTACCATGCATGGTTGCTAGGGTAATTAACCTCTGGAATTCAACTGTTTGCTTACGTCAAACTGCACATATTGTCAAAGTTGATGCCTTTAATTTTTGTTTTGGTTTTTTATTTGTCTTTAGGTGATGTCAACAGCATCCATGTTGGATCTGGAACTAATATTCAAGACAATGCCCTGGTACATGTTGCAAAAACTAACATTAGTGGGAAGGTCCTCCCAACCATAATTGGGAGCAACGTTACAGTTGGTGAGTAAATATCACTTTTAGCTATTGCAGCTAAATCATGAACTTCATTTTTCTGTATCGCCTATCTGTCCAAACTGCTTCCAGGTCATAGTGCTATTTTGCACGCATGCACCATTGAGGATGAAGCTTTTGTGGGTATGGGTGCGACCCTGCTTGATGGAGTGGTTGTTGAAAAACATAGCATGGTTGGCGCAGGTTCTCTTGTTAAGCAGAATACTAGGATTCCTTCTGGAGAGGTTATTTTTCTTATGCTCTCATTATTCTATTTTTCCATTTGATAGACAGACAATGCATTCAGTTACCACCAACTGATATTCATTATGCTGCTAAGATTAGTCAGCAGCATGCTCCTCTGAAAGAATAATGCAACCCAATAATTCTGGGCTAGAGCCTTAGAACAGATGTTCTTTATAAAGAGCAATCACAGTTTTGAACTTGGAATGTCTTACTTTGCAGTGATGTTCCACAAATCAATGTTATACTAGATCCTCACTGTTTGAGAACTGCTGAAAGATGCTGGTTTGGTTGACTAATTTTTGTTTCGGCATTATGCTTGGAATTCTGATGCTTATAATCTACTGATGTATGCTTGCTGCAAAACAAAATTATATTCAAGTTTACATTTTCAAACGAAAATAATCCTGTTTTCTAGGAATTATTTGAAGTGTACTGTTTCATGACATAATTAGGTCTGGGTTGGTAATCCTGCCAAGTTTCTACGGAAGCTTACAGAAGAGGAGATTGAGTTCATCGCTCAGTCAGCAACCAACTATGTCAACTTAGCCCAGGTCCATGCAGCTGAGAATGCCAAGAGCTTTGGTGAGATTGAGCTTGAGAAGATGCTGAGGAAGAAGTATGCGCACAAAGACGAGGAGTACGACTCAATGCTTGGGGTTGTTCGTGAGATCCCGCCGGAGCTCATCCTTCCTGACAACATCCTCCCACACAATGCTCAGAAGACTGTTGCCCGCTGATTGCTCTCTCAAGCCCCTCTTGGAATTCTTGTTCTTTTGCCTGTTGACTTGGAACATTTTGACAATTCTGTCATTTACAGCCCAATAATATTGGGTCGAGCTCTGTATTAGGATCGACCATACTCACCGGCTCTGTTTTTTTTTGCAACGAAGCTCAAGATCTGTTGTACTTCATCTTATTATGAAACACTGTTCGAATTGGCCCTTTTCCATGCCATATTCTTTTGCTTCAATGGTGTAATGTAATTTCCTTTCCCTTTTTTCAAAATTAAGCTTGAAGTTTTGTGATGCAATGTAAAAATATAATGCCTAGTAGTACACTTTTCTAGATTTTTGGTGACATGTTTTGAGACAGGGAAATGATTTGTTGGTGAACTTATTGGTAAATTATCGAAAACTTGTTGCAGTTATACCTCATACTTACATACAACGGACATATAAATTTCGAAATGGCGGACTTGAGAATGAAGACTACACTCATACAAGGACAACAGCATCATGGCCACCTTCTCGCCGGCAAGCAGTTCTTTATTCATCTCACATGCCAAGCTCAAAAGCAGTGGCATCGAAGGAATCAGACAACCCGGTGCCGGTCTTGAAGGTGACCTTCCCAGGAGCCGCCTCGTCGACGTACACCTCCACGACGCTGAGCCATATCATCAGCTCCTTGGTCTTCACCCCGGCGATCTTTTTCAGCTTCCCCTTCTCCACGACCGCCGTCACCTCGCCGGCGTACGACACAGTCTGCTTGATCTTCTTGAACGTGTGGTCTTTCTTCTTCTCCCCGCGGACGAGCCACATGAACCCGGTGGACCGGTTGTAGCCGAACTCCTCCATGTCGTCGAGAGGGAACAGGCCCTTGGGCAGGCCGATGTCGCCGAGCAGCTGGACCGCCGCCTTCTTGCACGCCGCCGCGTCACCGTGGACGACGTCGGCGCCGGCGCGGTAGGTCTCGATGGCCTGGGATGCCATTGCAGTTGTGCTGATGATTTGCTGCTTTCAAGCTGAGCAGATGGCTTGGTTTGCGGAACTTCTGCAGGGAACTGAAGATGCTGTTGTGCTCTGCAGGACTCGTGTTGAAGAGTTCGCTTACCGAGCATAGGTTTATATAGGGAGAATTCAGATCGGAGATGGTACTGAAGTCTACGTGAGAGGAGAACGATGCTGAAATCTGAAATTCCTTGGAGCCATCGTTCTTGCCATCTTGCGAACGGCAGTGAGCTCGTTTAGACTGAGCCCGGTCAAGTGGTGTGGTCGTCTTCGGCTGCCTCGGAAAGGAAATGGGCGGCAGAATTGACCCTTGGCCTTTGGCCTTGGCCTCATCACCAGTTTCGTTTTGGTCGTACGATAAAGGGAGGAGGGCATGGATCGCGGAGGAGTAGCCGGAAGGGGAAGACACGGTCCAGAAATCCGCGCGGCAAGCGAGCGGAGCGGTGGCACTCCCGATCCGCCACAGTTTCTGGACCCGGCTACGAAATGGCACCGTTTGACTCGGCCGTGACAGGCTGCGCGGATGGTCCAACGGGGACGCCTGAGACGTCCAGGCATGACCAGAGCTCAGTCTAACTGGGCAGCCTGCCATCGTGGTGCCGCCCGGCATGCCGGCCGTCTCACGACTCAAAAACTAGAGGCACTTCCGCATCTATATAAGCCCGCATACGGTTCATCTCTTGCATCGCATTCGCATAACAACTTGCTACTGGCTCTTCTTTTACGAAGCACCAAAAACTTACCTGCAAGCGGCAACAATGGCGTCCCAAGCCATCGAGGCCAACCGCGCCGGCGCCGACGTCGTTGTCGGCGACGCCGCGGCGTGCAAGAAGGCGGCGGTCAAGTTTCTCGGCGACGTCGGCCTGCCTAAGGGCCTGTTCCCGCTCGACGACATGGAGGAGTTCGGCTACAACCGGTCCACCGGGTTCATGTGGCTTGTCCGTGGGGAGAAGAAGAAGGAGCACACGTTCAAGAAGATCAAGCAGACCGTGTCGTACGCCGGCGAGGTGACGGCGGTCGTGGAGAAGGGGAAGCTGAAGAAGATCGCCGGGGTGAAGACCAGGGAGATGATGATCTGGCTCAGCGTCGTCGAGGTGTACGTCGACGAGGCGGCTCCTGGGAAGGTCACATTCAAGACCGGCACCGGCCTGTCTGATTCCTTCGATGCCACTGCATTTGAGCTTGGCATGTGAGACTGAAGCTGTCCTGCTCTTGTTTCGTAGTCCAAGTATGTTAGTGTCCGCGAGTGTCATTTGTTCTTCATGTTGGCTGTTGTGGTCTCAAAGTGTCGCTTGCCTATGTAAGGTCTCAGTGAATATGTATCCATTTGTTAACATTCATAATCCCTCCGCCCCAAAATACTTGTAATTCTAGCATATTTAAGTTTTTTTAATTTACTTGTCATCTTCGTTTCTCAATACAACTTTCTCTATTTACAATAAACCTCTCTTAAATTTCTCCTTTTCAGCACATTTTATATTTTCACCTCTCTTAAATTTCTGTGCCAAAAGCTATAGAATGACAACTAAGGCCTCCTTTGAAACGCATAAATTTCTAAATTTCACAGGAATCTCACAGTAATTTCGTAGAAAGTAATTAAATTTTACAGAAAAAATATAAGAAACAGAAAAAAAAACTCCTGTATTTTAAAGGAGGCCTAAATTGGGACGGAGGGAGTATCAATTTTGAGTGAAATTTCTGTGAGAATAAGAACTTCAAATTGATCATGCGATTTGCAACCCATCGGATAAGGGCATGTTAATTCGTTAGATTCACATTGTCGACGTCCGGACTACGAGTTCGAGATCGGCATATATTTTAAATAGAGTTCGAATGTGTAAGTAGCATGAAGCTAATCTCAAAAGAGAACTGACACAGTGGATTTAGACTAGTTCGAACTTTTCGAAAAATAATAACTTTATGTCCAATGAGTGTGTACTCTTAGTTTAAAAATAAATGTCTTGCCCTGTTGAATAGGATACAAATTTATAAGAGGAAACTGTCCTCTCGTGATTATGACAATTAACCATGTCATAATATTAGTAATATCTATTCTTAATTACAAAAACGCGTCCATTAAATGTAACCTGTTTAATAGCTGTAACTACCCAACTATTAACTATGCTTAAAATACCACGTCGTGGGTAGCTGTTCCTCAGGTGATCGCTCCTAACTAGGCCAAAGCCCATGAAGCTCATCGGGAATTTCTGGTTACGGATGGACACACATGAACACAGTAACGGGAGCGCCTAACAGGGGAAGGAAGTGGAAGCACAATGGCCTAATCTGAATCACACGTGATGCGCCGCCAAGAATACCGGCATTGTGAGCTCAAGATTAAAGCCGGTTAGAATGATTACAAAGTAGACAAGCTAATAAAACTACTACAATGAATCTAGAATACACGGATCAGGTAATGCTACTCAGATCAGATAAGGCATCTAACTACTGATGTGCGTGGACATGTATATGTACATTCGAGGAAGCGTCAGAGTTCGGAGCAGGTTCCATTGGTCACGGTCATCCTGTTGATTTGTCCCCGGGGCCGGCAAGGATGATCTGCACTCAGCCAACAAAAGGGTTCAATCATGAACAGCCATAATTTGGTGCTCGAGAAAATGACTTCATGACAAGTTGAAGTAACTCCCAAGCTAACTTACATTCATATAAAAAAAAAAACTTACATTGCAATCAACAGCGAATCTTCGGGCGAGCATGAGTGCCGAGTTACGTTCTCTGATTGTTTCGAAGGCCAACACAAAGCTGAGGCCATTTCTGGGTTGCCAAAAGATCGACTGCGGGGCAGCATCCCCACCACCTCTTACGCCGCACAACTGGAATTGATGGATAAAATGTGGAAATTAGATTACACCGTGAACAGATGCTGAAGAACCAATCTCATCTTATACATCATATAACTGCAATATTACCTGCATTGCTGAGGAATAGAATTCCTTTGCAACAACTGCCTTTCCTTTTGCAAGTTTGATCCGCAGTCTTCCAATGCAAAGAACATGAAGAGAATCGGCAGGCTGAAGGATTCCATTCACTTGGAGAACAATGACCTACGATACATAAAAAATGGCAAGGTAAAAAAAATTGAGCACTTGGCACTTATGCCCTCATTTTTTAAATTTCTTTAAGGTGGCACTTGTGACCTCATTGAACTGAAACTTGAATTGCTACAAAATAAATAGCACATCAAAAGAGAGTGTGAAAAAAACTTACATTATACTCAGTTTCAGGATTCCGTACGAGAGCCTCTACATAGTCAGCCAATCCTGCAGCTGTCCACTAATGTAATGTCAGCCATCTCATCAACTCAAAACTAGCAGCTAAATTTATTCTGTGATAAGTAAGGAAAACAAACCAGGGTCCACAGGACCAGCACTCCTGGCGACTGATATTTGACCACAGTATTCAACCTCAGCTTGAAGGTAACGCCCAACGTCATGTGGCTCTGGAGCATATACTGGCTTAGTAGCACCTAAAAGGATTGATGTAGTGTTGAAAAGTGTCAAAAAATATTATATGTGGAAAACGATTATACTGTAAGAGGAAGATGTTCAACCTGAAATTATCTCCTTTGTGCTTCCTTTGTTAGGTTGTATGCGGAACCATTGGATTGACCTCTTTGAAAAATCGACAGGTTCATTGTTCTGAGAAACTATTCTCAATACTGACCCTAAGGTTTCAAGACCCACTAACACATACAAGGGCACATCATTTTCCTCAGATCTTCGGTGACGCTCCAACTGATAAAATAACAATACAGCATAATTGAGAATCAGATAACAGCATCAGTTAGCTTAAGAGTGATTGCACAAGTCTTGCAAGCATTATCAAATAGCATAACCGATTTTCATTTATATGGACAACATACCTCTTTCCAAAGCAGAAGTGAATTTGCAGATTTCTCATAAAGTTGATCACGTAAAATTTGGATCTCGCTTTCAATGTCCATTGCCTAGAGAGGTATTCATAGATGTGAAATGCATCTTGTATTCTATGTACCGGTATGTAATCAAGTAAATGTTTTCAAACTATGGAGAACAAAAATGCAGTGTCAGCAATAGAGTGATACAGGGTGCATTTCAATCCTACCTTGCTTGGGCAATGAAGCATTTTCAGTCTCCGTGCTTCTTGAACTGTTTGCTTCAGTTCATCCATGTCCTAAAAGTATATCAATCATGACATGATTATCAGAGATGCATACTTCAGTCAATTTGTTTAGTTAAATAGTTAGAGACTACATGAACTATGAGTTAAAAATTAATTCGTCCTTAAAGTTTATGAAAAACAATGGATCCGGAATTTAAGGCTAAAATCTCAAGCTAAGAACAATAATAATGTGTTACGGGGAATAGATGTTCCTAGGTAAATGATTATCGTAAACACAAAAAGGAAATTAAGTGACCAAAACTGTAGGTTATATCTGAGTGTGCATATTTAATAGGAAACACAAGTTGCCAAAACAGGACACATGTCTACATACTAATGAGCACACATAGATACATTCATATACCTTTCTACGGGAAGTGGCTCAATCCGCGTATTCCATGTAATTGCGATGGCCTTAGTAGATTGAGGGGCACTAATTATTCATTTATTAGATTATTAGATATTGCTAACCTGCTTTCCAGTTCTTTGAGAAACATTTTGCTGCTTTTCAAGTGCAACTTGAACTCTTTGAGCAGCAGCTTTAGCACTTTCTATCTCCGATCGCGCATTAGCTCTTTCTTCATCGACAATTCGTTTCGCATCTTCAGAAGCCTAGAACAACAGCAAAGTCTTTAAATCGCAAGCAAGTTAAGGTTAGCTTGGAAATAATGAACAAACTAAGATCTCAAATGGACAAAGCATGGAGGCAAGTATATAAATCTAATTGCAAGTGACAAACAGTCAGCACCAAATGGTCTATGATTCTGAACAACTTGTTGCAAGTAATTAGTATATTAATGCTCGTTCATGTTAAAAAAATTCATAGCATGCAAGTGTTAAACTATTATCAACAAAACTAATAATTCTAAGCTCACCAGTTTCAATGAGGCTGCTATCTTTGTGACCTCTGCTTTTTGCTGAAGCAACTCATCTTCTCTTTTGGACAGTTGAACTGCCAAAATGTCCACCTACAAATATAACTTTAGTATATAGATATGTTGACAAAACAGAACAGTAATTTACCATCAAATGCCCAAGTAAATATGTGAACAACAAAGAAAAAAAAAAATTCAGGCACGAATTTAAGAATATTTCAAAGGAAAAAAGTACCAGAGACAGAGAGTCATCAATTTCATCCTTGTTTTTGCCCCCTACTCGACCCCTCAGTGACTCCAATAAATTTTTGAGATTCTTCAGAAGGATGTCTCTCTCCAATAAAGCCGCATGTTTTGATTTAACCTTGAGTGAAAAAGGAAAATAAAACGGCATAAATTTTTGACTTTATTAAACAACTTCTATTTCAATGTCATTGTTACTGGAATGGCACTAATCAATGAGAGAATATAATGCGACCTTCATAAACAAAGATGTATGCAGTAAACATGTTTAGCGTAGAAGCCAATGCTGAGCAAATTAGTCAAAACTGTAGACAACTTCACTACATGAACCACTTGTTAAGAAAGCAAGTTACAAGGAACCGAACAGCTGGAGTCCAAACCTCATTAGACAACAGCGTAGCAGTGTTAAAACCCTTCTCGAACTTCATGGTGAGCTCGCGGACCGAAAGGCGCTGCCGCCTATCAAGCAGATCTGCGGTCTCCTTGGCGACAACATCTTTAAGCGACGGCATTTCCGGGCCATCCGCCAATTTGACAACAATCCCGTTCGAGCCATTCTTGTAGGTAGGGAATTTATTCCTGACAATGTTCGCTGGACGCAGCGGCCCTGACCAGTGGCCCTCGCTCTGCCTCTTCCGTCCGAAATCAACAGTCGAAGCTCGAGTCATCTACTGCAAGAAACTCTGAACCTAGATCCACAGAAAGAGAACAAAAAAAACAAGCGTTAGTGGCTGGCAGCGGTATAGAACTGGGGAGAAAACCTGAGTGCAAAATGTAGTGCCACGAATCATAGAACCTGCGATGTTGACCGCGAAAGAAGAATGCACTAATAATACTCCCACTACAGGATAAGCAAACAGTATTCACGTGAGTTTGTTGGGTTCCACTCAACAGGATATCTGATGGCTCCAGTTTGCAATTTTGCACACGAAATAAGGAAAAAGAGACACATTTTGTACGAATGTCCATTTGTCCAGTTGAGTGGCCGCGGGAAACGAAACAGTTTTTTGGGTTCACCGTCACAAATTTCAAAATCGAGAACGAACCAAGCTAAGCCTGCAGTTAGTTACTACTCCTAGTAAGCTTCCATTATCAATTCTATTTTTCATACGGATTTTTACACGGCCCCTGTGAGGAAACCGCTTCCGTGCAGTACATCCGTATCACTCTCCACACTAACCACTCCGCGGAAAATGCAACCACGATACGGGTCCTCCTGGTAGCAGCCTAGCAGGGCCGAGCGGCTGGCTGGCTGGCTAGGGGACGACACCGGAACGGGCCTCGGCAAGCAAGCAAGCAAAGCTCACCGAAGGTGGGGAAGAAATGAAGGCGCGGATTTGCGCGGTCAAAATGCGGCGCAGGAACGGGAGACCAGAGAACAAAACCGAGTCTTTGTACGAGAAATGGGAAGCCAGGATGGAGCAGAGCAGGGTCGTGCAACTCACCGAACGCGAGAAGGGAATGAACCAGGTGAGCTTAGCTGAGCTCTGCCTCCGCGTAGATCTGCGCTCCCCGCGCCGGCGCCGGCAGCGGAAGAGGAATAGGTTGGACGGAGAAGAGTGGAAGAAGTTGGAACGGGAAGGCGGGAGCGGATGGGCGCGGGCGGGGGTACGGGAGGGAGTAGAAGATCCGGACGGAACGGGACGCGGCATCAGTCACCACTCACCGGCGACTGACTGCAGGTCAGACACGGCCGCATGGGCCGCGACGGAGCGGGTGACAGCGCGATCGCGCGGCACGCCCCCCGAGATTAGCTCCGCGGGACGGTGGGCGCCGTCGGATCCCCCATCGGACGGAGGGGAGCGTCTGGACCGTTTTGGATTGCCGTTGATGGAGGGCGCCAGCCAACGTGGCGTGGACCCGGGGCCGATTGCGACGGCGCCGCGCGCTCCGGGTAAACATGTTCTTTTGGGTTTTGATCCCCTGAAACCGTTGGTGGAATCGTCTGAAGATTGGTGCTTGGAGCGCCGGAGGTCACGTGGCGATCGCACTGCCCGGCCCTCCGCTTTGCAGGACACTCGTATCCTTTTTTATGCTCGTGTGTTCAAAAAGAGATTCAAATCAAAGTACCAAACGCTCCTTCGCAGGGCAAGTTCTGAACTTCAAGCGAGAGATTGGGACCACGATGTAGTTTAAACCGTTAAAATCGGTCGAAACCAGTTTAACAAAAATCGCAAAAAATAGAAAAATTGGTCGAAAACCGCTTCAAATTAAAAATTTTAAAATTTGAACGACAGTAAACTGGTCAGTTTCACTAGTTAGCCGACTGGTTTCTTCGATTTTTACGATTTCAAATTTCAAAATTTGAAATACATCAGTTTCACCAGTTAGTCGATCGGTTTTAGTGATTTATCGATTGGTTTTATTGGTTTTCGATATTTTAAATTTTTTTAAATTTTTTAATTTTTTAAATTTTTTTTAAAAAAATATATCATCCGCTAAAATCGAATTGAACCGATTTTATCGACAATCGTAAAAATCGACCGATTTAAACAGTTACCGACCGGTTTAAACAGTTCTGTAAACGTTGATTTGGGACTGCATTCATATCGTTTCTTTCTTTCATCTCCATATCAGTCGCAACACAAACATGTGCTCCGTTTTGACTTTTCCGGCGATCGATTCCTTGATTGATTACGCTCGCGGAATCCGTCGGCTGCGTTGGTCCGTTGACCCTTGAACGGCGGGACACGTAGGAATCTATCTACTCGAGGACGCCAGCTACTCCTAGCAGTCTGGATAGTTTAAAAATCCAAGCACTACTGGGCCGGGCTATCAACATAGCCGAATTAGTGCAGCTGCCGCAGCAGCACCGGCCTTTTGCTCGAACTGAAAAATAATCGGAGAGCGGCGGCCCACGCCAAAGTCTACCGATAGATCGTCATCATGTATTCATATGTGCGTCGCAGGCTTTCGCAGCCAACCCGACGGGGATGGAAGAATTGAACTGGTGGCGTGACATGATTAGAAAGAGCATCACATCACATGTCGTAATAACGCGGAAGACATGCAGACATGAATTTGGAGAGGAGAGGCTCCAGGAGTCCGACAACGACGACACTTGTTGAATGCTAGTACGGCCCACCAACCTGAAGTGCAGAGCTACGGCCCGATGATATTGTGGCTCAACCAATGCGGCGTTTCATTGGGCCGGAGCAAGAACCAGACCCAGTACATGCTAGGCTGACTTCGTGATACCAGCTCCGGGCTTGGGCTTGCGCGCGTCGCTGGGGTGGGGGACACCGTCCGTCCGTGGGCCGTGGCGGAGGAGGGAACTAGGGACAGCCCTCGTCACGTGTGCCGCTTTGGGCGCCTCGTCGGTTGTCACCCGACCACGACCGCCGTGGCGCCGTCCCCGCGGGACCACCACGGCTCACCTCTCCCTCCGTCCCTCGTCGGTTTCTGGCGGCCAATTTTCGTTTTCACTGTTGCCCGCCGCGCGGCCGCCGCGGGAATGGGCGCGCAGTGGTCCGGAATGATTGCATCCCTCCCCGCCTACTCTGACGGTGCCTAGCGTCGTGTCCTCGCTCCGAGAGCACACGCACGACGGCACGAGGCGAAGAAAGGGAAAGGGGCCTGAGGAGATCCCTGCGTGCCTCTACGTGCGTGCCGGAAAAGGGTGAGGCCGCCCAAACGCCGGAACGAGGATGGAAAGCTGCTGACGGGCAGGCAGGCCCGGTGCTCCGACGGGGTGGCATTGCATCCCCGCGCTTTCAACTCTGGCACTGCCAGTTCGGGGAACCATAACAGCCCCGCCATTTCTGGCTCTCGATACCGTCATCGCCAAATAGGAGTAGCTTGTGGACTGCAGATCTTTCTCTTTAGAGCATGCAGTAGCTTGTGGAGTTGCAACTAGCTTGTAAAAAGTTAGAGACAACTCTGCTGCAAGTTTTTGTTAGGTCTGAGTGGAGAAGTGCCGTTAGAATTGGTTGTAACTTCTCATGTATCGAACATCTTTTATGTTTTTCCTGCTTAATAAGCACTTCGATGCGTCGAATTTGTAACAATTAGCTGTAGCTTTTTTAAGCAAAGTCGGATTTTTATCCATTATCTAAAAAGTAGCGTGCCGACGGCAACCGGGAGGTGCCACTAGTAACAGTACAGCAGCGGTGCTGTAGTAGGCATCGCAGCTGAATTTTTCAGCTGAAGGCTACGGGGTGGGCAGCTGCCATGGTTTCCTGAAAAGGAAACCGATCCTTGCGCCTGGCCGCGACCGCATGCCGAGTTGGTAGAAGAGTACTGTAGTAGGAGTACCTGGTGTTGTAAACGTCGTCAGTCAGCGCGTTCGCAGCTTCCCTGTAGTAATTTGGTCCTCAGCGTCGCAGATTTGACCTCGACCCCTGAACTTCGGGCCTGTTTGCTTGCTAGCCCGCAGTATGCCAAGCCGGAGTTGACGCGGTCCTCAGCGTCGAAACTGTGGCGGAAAAACGTAAAGAAAAATTCGACGCGTCAGCTCTTTTCAGTTTGACGTGCCACACAACCAAACAGCAACCGAAAAAGTACGGAGCTGCCGAAGCTGTGGCATGACAAGTTTTGGCTAGCAAGCAAACAGGCTCTTCCTCTCCAAGTTTTCTTCGTCTTGTTATTATACCAGCTCCGTGTCAGCTCATCAAGTGTCATTTTCTTTTTCTTTTTTTCCTGCCACTCCAGAAAGTCAAGTGCGGGGAGCAACAGCTAAAAGGAAGTCAAAAGCTGGACGAGGGAGATGAATGCATGATCTTTTTTATTAGTGATGCTAAGTTGCTAACCAGGTGCACGCATGATTTTTTTTTTTTTTACTAGTAATGTCGGCCGGGAAGGGTAGGCCGCATGCGAGTGCCTTTTCTTGGTCAGCTCGAGAAAAGATGGGTCCTGTCCGGCCGGGCCGCCATCATTTACAGTCATTTTGTTGTGCTTCAATTCGCTCTCAGTTTCTCCGTCGGGGACCATTAGCGAAGAGCACAGCTCAAATGTGTGTCGCTGTCCGGTTTCGGCTTCGTTCACACACACAAGCGGATGTTGAATTTCTGAGATGTAAATCACAAGCCGCATGTTTTGATTTAACAACGCATGCTTCCTAGTATAGGTTTTTGATCTGTCCATGCAAGGTAAGCTTTCACGAGGACTCATGGTCGTTTCTTTTTTTTAAACGAGGACTCAAGGCTGCTGACCTTGATTTTATCTTGAAAATGATGATATGGAAGCTGAGTAAATATGGAATGTGGTTTAAAATAGAAAAATTAATAAAATACTGATTTAGTCGTATATATTGTTTCTATTGCCTTGCAACCATATCAGATAAGTATATCACTTTCTTCGATCTTGTGTATTAATGTACTTATAAATTATAAATTTAAAATATATTTATATTTATGATCATGCAGCTAAGGATACGACGAAACTGTATAACAAACCAACCTCCCCTTCTTCAGGACATTTTCCGTTTCCTTTCTGCCACTCAAGTGCCTGCCTACCCATGTGCGCGCGTAGAAAATTACGGGGAAACCTAGCGTGCCCACGAACGCGCGCGGCCAAACCGAGCCTCTGGTGGGGTGGCGACACGGCTACGGCCACGCGGATGAACCCTTCCCCTGGGCGCCCCGCGCACGCCCGCCAGCCCGGATTGCGGCGCTGCGTTGCGCTCACGCAAATCCGCGAGCAATCGCCACACAACCACCAGGGCACCAGGTCCACCACGCGGGGCGGTCCTCCTCTCTCGTCTTCTTTCTTCTCCCTCCTGCGGCGGCAAGAAAGTCGCGAGGGGATAGGTAGATAGGCCCCAGGTAAACAGCAGCACAAGGATCGGAAGGAAACCCAGGAGAGAGACAAGGGAAACCTGCCTTCTTCTTCCGCGTTCTCTCCTTCCCTTCCCCGTCCTCCATTGGTTCTCTTGTTCTCGACTCCAGCTGCCTGCGAGTCCTCGCGCCGCAACCGGGAAGAGGCTTCCCTCCTCTTGCAACCGAAGAACTGACCCAAATCGAACCGGAAAAGAACGTAACCTTAATCCTCGGTCGGATCGGCGACGACGGCGATGGCGCCGCCGTCGAGGGACTACTGGCTCGGCTTTTTCCGCGGGGCCGGGGACAGCGTCTTCGACGCCATCGACGCGGCCATCACCGTGGCGGCGTCGGACCGCCCCGGCGCCCTGCGCCAGCGTCGCGACGGCATCGCC
>BCLG01004025.1:0-42348 GCA_001602295.1 Zoysia matrella
AACAGTAGCCATCATCTGGTTCATATTCCACTGAAAGAAACACATTTAAGTGACTGTAGTGGCTTTTGTGGTGATATGAATGTACGGTTTGAGCTAGAAGACAAGGTACGTTTGAACATATGTGTTCTTATTTCCAGCACTCTCAGTTACATAGCATATTTTGAATTTGTTTCCTGTACTTGTCCAGAATCTTGGTTCAGACTTATTTGTGGTGAAGGGTATTGAAATTGGCCAAGAGGTTGTTTCAGCTCAGTTATTTGAGCCTCAGTTTGAGCATGTGATTGACACAATCACATTGACTGTTGCTGAAGCCATGTCGCTTGAGCCAGCATCTCCAGTCCTCGTGACTGTTGGCGTTTTGGTGAAGTTTAAGCTCAAGGTGTTTCGACGGAAAGTTGCTCAAGGTAACTTTCTGAAACAATTCGTGCTACTGCTAACAAAAAAGCATTTTGAGCTGTCATTTGACATCCAGCTGTATAAGAATGTAAACTATTTTTTTGAACTAGATTATTTGTGTTTAGCGAATGAAATGATTTATTGGTGCCATGTCATATACTACAGTAGATCAAAAAAAGAATCAGAATTGTTTAGTCAAGGAATAAATGAACATTTATCATAACATGGTAAGGTCTCCATCCGGTAATCTATCAATTTGTAAATTTTCTGTTTGTACTCTTGTTAGTGCATGTCTTCCACTAAATGCTAACACACCCTTTTCATTTTCTACTTTTTTTCACCAGTGCTTAATTTACCATCACAATATCATCGATGGCATGTGACAAACTCTACTATAGCCCAAGTGGATAGTTCCTTGGGTACCTTACTTAGTTTAAGTCTGGGGTTTACTAAGGTGGTTGTTGAAGATGCAAGAGTTTCTGGTCATGAGCAAGTATCTTCAGTTCATGTTGTTATTCCCCGGACACTCTTTCTTTACCTGATTCCGATTACGGATGATTCTGCTCATCTTCATGGGACAACACATATCCCATCGTCGAAAGTTTGGTATGTTTTTCCTGGACAAAAGTACAAGGTCATTGCAAAAGCATTTGCAGAGGGATTTGATGCTAGGGAGATAACCATTACAGAGGTACTATTCATCTGAGTGATTTGGTTCACTGCTGTCTTTATATCTTACTTACTGCTAGATACATGAATACTACACTGATGTTGATTTGATCTGTCGAAAGATGCTTGGGAAATATCTCCAAGGTTAATTTACAGATAGCTGTACATCTTTATGCTCACGCTGCCAGCTTCCCAAGTTCCTCTGATCATTATGTGGCAAATAATGCTAGGGAAAATCCATTTCCCTCCATCCTTTTGCACAAAGTTTCACTCTCAATGCTGGTTTTCACTGATTAATATGCAGATGTCAGTAACTTCAGCATTCAAATCACACAGGTCATCACAAATGCTGTCTCATGATGAATTTTCATAAATAATCGTATTCCATTGGTTCATGCAGATGACTGGTACACTCATGCTGTCATTCATCACACTGTCTAGCACATTTTAGCACAATAGCACCAAATACTTGCATCCATGGGAGCAGTATGGTTATTAGTGGAATAATTTTTTGTTCTGATATTTTATATGCATGGCTACACCAACTTGCTTGAGACAAAAAAGACTTGTTGTATATTTCATATGCATGTAATATTTTTCTCTCTTTTGTTGGTAGGAAAATGAGCTTAAAATAGAGAGCAGTACGGTGCAATTCTGGAACTTATCATGGATGCCAGATGACTCTGTAGGTTCCTATGAAATGCTAACTTCTAGATTGCTAAGTCCTTTTTCTCAAGGGAAAGGTGATTTAATTGCTTCGTTAACATACCGAACAGAGGCATCTGGGCCAGCAAAGGTACAGTCAACACTTGTTACTAGGGATGAAAATTAGTGACCATTAGGTTCACCTTCAAACCTCTTTAGTTTAACCAAATGACAATTTGTTTTGAAAAACTAGTTCATTTGGTTGAACTAAAGAGGTTCTCAGGTGAACCTAAGGGTCACCAATTTTCACCCCAACTTGTTAGTATCTTGTTCTGTCAACGTGCAGCTTGCTTGGATGAATGCGGGAGTTTCACAATAAATGCTTTCATGTTTTTCTGATTACATGATTTTGCATTCCCTGTTAGGTCCTAAATCTACTGCAAGAAATTAATGTTTGTAGAAAGGTGAAGGCATTCTGGGATGGAGGCCTGGAGAACTCCAAAATTATTCACCTTCCCTGGGTTCCTGGAGTTCATCAAGAAATCGAATTGAAGGCCATCGGAGGTTGATTAAAGTGATATTTTTTATATTCTTCACCCAAGTTTTGTTTGCAAGTTGACTTCATTGGTGTTGTCTTACATTTTGAAGGTTGTGGTAAGACGCCGGATGATTACAAACTATTTTCGTCTGATGAGCGTGTTGCTTCTGTGTCTGACTCTCGTATCGTGCGTGCTAGAAAGCCTGGTCAGGCTGTCATCAGAGTAGTTTCTGTATTTGATTTCCTGAATTTCGATGAGGTTCGTCTCTTATTTTCCTTAAGAAATATGTTTTTTTCCTCCTGAGCAGTTTCCTTTTATTGTGCACAAATCTGCATGTACCCAAAGTTTGGCTCAGCTTTCACACATTGTGTAGTGCTTCAGGTTAGCAGGGTTGAATAGTGACTTTTGTTGTTCCTGTTTGTTTTAATAGTTCATATGACATCATGTATTGAGTTACTTGTGATCTGTGAGTATCGTACTTAAAGAGTGTTTTACCTGCTTCACTTTCCCCTCTTTGTCTTGCTTCCATTGTTGTGCACTTGCCTGGCCATCTAATGGGCACCTTATCTAATATTTGAACCAGAAATGGCTGAATGGCAGGGTCCCGCTCCTTGCTGCTTCAACGACTCAATTTTAAGCCCTAGGATCTCTATGCCATCTCACACTAGCTAATTTAATTATCCCTTCTTCTTGGCAACCCTCTTATGTTGAGGCTAAGAATGAGTTCAGTCCATTTGGGAATTTCATCTAATTAGGAGTCTGCTTCATTGAGTTGTTGTATGTAGAAGAAACTAATGTTTTGCACCCGTGTTTTCCACTATAGCATGCATCTGGACTACATTATGTTAAAAACGATATGAACGTATGCTGTAGTCTTATGCATCCACTGTCGTGTTGTCAAATAACTGAATGTGGATATCCCAGAATTGATTACTGTCTATTTATTTTTATATTTCTGGGATGCATTTTATTCCTGACACATGAGGGTGTAATTTCTTTCTTTTATTTTGAGAGATTAGAATCTTATCGTCATGATAAAAGGAAAGAATCAGATCATAATATTCCATCATCATGATCCTTAACTCATTTTGTTTACTTGTTAACGTAGATCATTGTTGAAGTATCCACTCCTTCAGCACTTTCTATCTTGCCAGTCTTTCCTGTGGAGGTGCCCGTTGGAACACAACTTCATGCTGCCGTGGAACTAAAGACATCTAATGGTAGTTCATATGATTGAACTAGATACTTCCTCTGTTACATGTTACTACGATATGAAGAAGTTTAGCAAATAGCTACAATATAAAGAAGTTTAGCAAATAGCATGCATCTTACAAAATGATACTCACAGAAGAATTCTACCTTTCACTGACCATTCCAAGATTTAATCTCATACTCTAATCTCGCCTGCTTACTTCCCTCCCGTACTCTTATCTGCAAGTACAGCACAATAGTCTTATTCATACTGGGGTACACTTAAGATGCTAGAGCTAAGAAGACCATAATTTCTTATATTTGTAGTTATAAGTTATGCTAAACCTCCATCAGTTTCATGATAGATTAGTTCATTATCATCTATAAGTTGTTTCTGTTCTTCTAATTACTATTGTTGATGTTTCTCACCGCAGGACACTCCTTCTCACGATGTGACCATTTTAATGCTTTCATAAGATGGAGTCTACTCTCTGAGAATGACTCCTTTCAAATTCTTAAGAATACTGAATATAATGCTGGTTCTTGGGGACAAAATGGCAACCCTTGTGGCTGGATATCTCTTAATGCATCCACTGCTGGTCGAGCCACAGTAGTCGCCACATTCTCATTTAATTCAGATTCTGATTTTGAGACATTTGTTGGACCTATTCTTCTGAAGGCAAATTCAAAAATTGCCGCATATTATCCTCTTGTGGTTCTTCAAGGGGGGAATGGAAATCAATTTGGTGGGTACTGGTTTGACATATCTGGAATACATAGTAGGATTCAACACATGGATAGCACCTCCAAGGAGTTGTACTTGGTTCCTGGATCAACAATGGATGTATTTCTCTTTGGAGGGCCTGAACGGTGGGACCAGGTGGTCGATTTTATTGAAACAGTTGATGTTATTGGTGAATCAAAAGATCAAGTTATTAGTTCTGCTGCTGTGCAAAAACTATCTAGTGGACTGTACCAAGTATCTTGCCGAAATAAAGTGAACTATGTAAGTACTTGGAATGGATGCTTGCATTTCAATTTATCCACACCACATTACTATCAGTTCTAATACATTGCTTCACTGTCACTGATAATATGTTAAATTTATTGTACCTTTTCCTAGAAACTGCTGTTCTCACGTGGAAACATGATTGGGAAAGATCATCCTATTCCTGCTATAGCCAAATCAGAATTTTCTATTGTTTGTGACTTTCCTTCAGCAATAACAGTGATAGCTAATGAAAATGGTAATTTCTTTTTTTTTCATTAATAATCCAGTTTGATCCCTAAGTTGCAACATGTCTGTAATGAACATCTTTTAGTGTTACTTCATGTACTGAAGCCTACTGAATGGGGGTTATATTTGCACCTTAACAGAAAATAGACTTGATATTTTGGAAGCTGCAAGCAAGGTTGACCGTGGTCTCGATAGACTGCAATCATCTCCTGTTGTTATTTCAAATGGAAGAAGCATACGTCTAGCTGCTGCTGGTATTCATGGAAATGGAAGATTTTTTGCCAATTCATCTTCTCTTTACCTGAAATGGCAAGTCACTGGATGTGAAGGAATTGCTTACTTTGATGAAGCCAAAGCTGCTGAAATACAAGATGAGTCATCTTGGGAGAGGTTTCTTGTCCTACAAAATTCAACAGGATTGGTTAGTATTGTTCATATCACAAATTGCTCCATGGGCCTTGGAACTGTTTTGAACTTGATATTTTATTTTTGTCTACAGATGGATTGTTTCCCTATATATATAGAATGTCTCATTTAACACAATTTCGTTATTTTGAACATCCAGTGCATTGTGCGTGCTAGAGTCACTGGCTTCTCTGCCAGATTTGCTGGCCGAAATCGTGAGGAAGAACACACTTTTCTTCAAACTGCACATGATAGTCTCACAGATGCTATTCAGCTGCAGGTAATCTCATTGGTTGTTTTCTTGTGAATGCTTTCATGAAATTTTTCTCTAGCGATCTTAATATATGTTTTGTACAGATTGTTTCCTCTTTAAGTGTCACCCCAGAGTTTGTATTGTTAGTTTTCCATCCTGAAGCTGAGGTACGTAATGCTCACTAATTTGGCTCTAGGCCCTTTGCATAATAAAAAAGAATTATAAATTATCCTTAGTTATTTGTACTCTTATGTATTTGTGCTGCAGGAAAGCTTAAGTGTCAGTGGTGGGACATGCTCCCTAGATGCCTCTACTAATGATACACTTGTAGTGCAAGCTGTTCGGCATCCAGGAAAAGCCCTATGCTCTCAAATGATTCTTGGTGCTAGAGGTTTAGGCAGTGCTATTGTGACAATCCAGGATATTGGCCTTTCTCCTAGAGCAACGACCCGTTCATTGGTACATTGCTCTGACACCTTTCTTCCAAATTCTTTCCTTTATTCTCTATACTCAAGTCAACCAGGTCCGGAGTGAGGTGGTTAAGGGCCTGTTTGTTTGCAGTAAAGATTATGAGAATCTATTGGATTGTGAAAATCTACACAAAAGCTAGATTGTGAAAAGTTGTCATACAAAAGCTGAAACAAACAAGTAGATTATGAGATTGTGCACTAGAGATTGTGTATGGTGTGAGACAAAAACTGACAAAAGCTATGAGAGAGTATATTGTGAGATTGTGGATTTTTGGGGGGGTGCAGCTAGCGAAATCTGGATCAAAATATGGACCGTTTGTTTCCACTAGCACTACTAGAAACAGAATCCCAAAATCTCTAGTGGAAACAAACAGGGCCTAAGAATGTAGGGACCATTTTTTCGCTTTTCTATAATACAAAGACACGCTGCTTTCTTGTGTATTCAAGAAAATAAGTCAATTAGATGCATGTTGTAGATTTGTTGTTCATGTGCACTTATTATGTACTACCTCTGTCCACAAAAATAAAGTTTTCCTGGTTTAGTCAAAGTCAAACCTTTATCACTTTCACTTTCGATTGCAAAAGGTCTATGAAGTGTGAAAGCATAATAATAAGGTTACCAGGTTCGTTGTGAAATCAACTATTGCCATATGTACCTTTTATATGTGACAATTTTTTTTTATGAATTCTGTTGCAGAAATTTGCGGGTGACCAGGGGTTCCCGCATCTAGTCCTTTATTGTGCAATAGCTTTGAAATGGTGCACTTCTCAAAGAACTCATTAAAACTCACGTGTCTAGCACACAAACAGTTATTTAAACCAGGCAACATAACATTCAAAAAGGATAAAGTTCAACTTACTCCCCTCAAGTATAGCCAAAGTCCATATAACCCCCTAAATAGCTTTTGGTTTAGTTTACCCCCACAATGACAATTTGGTTCAATTTACATCCTAATATAATGTGTCTTTTTTCTTTTCTCCACACACAAATGTAATCTTAAGATCAATTTTATGAGATAATGGAGCACATCATAACACATGTTAAAAAATACATTATAATTTTTTATCATTATATTTTATAGGGAAGGAAATTTAATACTAGTAATTAATCCTTGGGATACAAAATTATATGAAAATAATGATAAAGAATAATGATGTATTTTTTCTAACATGTGTTATGATGTGCTCTGTCATCTCTTAAAAGTTTTATACTAAGATTACACGTGTATGGGGAAACGAAAAGGATAAAGTCCAACTTACTTCCTTCAAGTATAGCCTAAGTAGATATAACCCCTTAAGGGTGCGATTGGTTGGTTGCGTCTATCTAGCCTGGTTCATTTGGGCCTGGATGAATACATGTATGTCGATTTGTTTGGTTGGTTGCATACATATAGTCTGGTGGAGAGGAAAATGTTGGTTTCCGTAGGGGTCTAGCCTGTATGAAGTAAAAGTTGAAAAATAAATTATTTTAATTTTTAATTTGTGTAACCACACTACTGTCATTTATTTTAACTTTATAGATGTTAATCTATTTTAATATATGTTAATATACTTTGTTTGCTAATACCATTATTAGTTTATAACAATTTGAATCCGGTGAGCCTGGTTTCAGAGAAACGAATCTCAATCTCGTTTCCCAGGAGCCAGGCGCATTGCCATCTTTTGCACGGTGGGAGCCAGGCCAACACGTCCGGCTAGGTTACCATATTTATATCGGTCAAATGGCCACCATCCTCCCTGCCATTACCTTTCTCTACCTTCTCCATGCTTTATTTAGCATTTCTCTTGGGATATCTATAACTTTTGGGATATACATATCATCTTCTGTTACTTCACTGTATTTCTAATTGACAATAGTTTGTATGGTCGTGTTATGTTGTCTATTGCAGGTTAGAGTTGCAAATGTTGATTGGATTCGGATAGTGGCTGAAGATCACATCAGCATTATGGTAATTATATGCTCTTTTATTACATTTTATTATCTACTCAATGATAATTTTTTATGCTTCTTCAGGAAGGAAGCATAAAAGATTTTCAAATTTTGGCTGGTACCCAAGATGGACAAGTATTTAGAGATTCTCAGGTACTAGTTTTCAGTTACATCATATTTGTTTTCTTTTTAAATTTTGTGTATTCTTTTCGTTTGAATGCCTTATCAGAATTTCCTTGTAATAGCATGCTCTTATCTTTAGCTGGCACTCTTTGGACACTCTGCAGTTGTATTCAATGCTACACCAATCCTTTTTAATTTTCTAAAAAATCATAACAAATATATAGTGGAGTCTTGGTGGTTCCAATCCATCAAGTACAGTTTTCAGTTATTTCCACTATCCCTTTTTCTTTTCAAATTTTCATTGTGTTAATTGAATTTTCAAATTTTCGGTTAAAATTTTGTTTGCATATTCTGGGTTATTCTGGGTTATAATTGTATTTTCACTGTATTGTTTCCAGTACAAGTACATGGGTGTTGAATTGCATCTTGGCGATGAGATTCTGGAACTTATTAGTCCACTTGAGTTGATGGATGGGCCCAAATTTTCGGTTAAAGCTGCAAAAGCTGGAATCACATCTCTTTATGTAAGTTTGACATTGGATATACGTTGACCTCATTTGCTTATTGGGTGACACCCCTTATTTCTCCTATCTTCAGGTCAGTACTAAGCAATATTCTGGACAAAGAGTTTTGAGTAAGGTTGTAAAGGTGGAAGTGTATAAACCATTGCAAATACATCCTGAGTACATCTACCTCACTCCTGGCGCTTCTTTTGTGGTAACCATTACTAACTTGGTCTCTTTCCAGAATCCTGTGCAAGCTATATACATTCCTCCAAGATTTGTACATTCTTTTTGTAACAGCCAAACTGCTAGCACATGCTGTCTCATTTCAGTAACATTTTAATATTGCTTTGTATGAGATCAAAAGGGATCATAAGTTGTCTTTTTCTTATTAGCTTTCCGTTAAAGGTGGTCCTAAAGTTGGGGTTTCCATTGAGTACTCAAGTCTGAATACGGAAATTGTAGAAGTTCAAAATGGTACCAGAAAGCTATCTGCAAAAGCTGTGGGGAACTCTGTAAGTTACACCCTTCTGAAATAGTTTATTACTGAGCATGGATTAAATTATACATTTGTTGTACTGAACTATTGCACTGTATAGACTCTGCGTGCTGCTGTTTTGGCAAATGGAGGTACCTTCATTTGTGAAGCTTTTGGAAGAGTCGAAGTGGACATCCCAGTGGCTATGATGTTAAACACTCAAAGTGACCGTCTCTGCGTTGGTTGCAGCATGCCAATTTATCCATCTCTTCCTAAGGTGGGCTTGATTTTGTTTCTTTGTTATCTTGCTAATATGTGCTGCTCATTTAACCTGATTGCTTTCCAGGGAGATCTATTTTCCTTCTATGAAACTTGCCAGAGTTACAGCTGGAAGATAGCAGATGAGAAGGTCTGAATACTTTCCTTGTTTCCTGTATGTAAATTTAATATGTGCTGACATTTTATTCTATCTTAGGTAGTTTCATTCCAGTCAGTTAAATCTTGGAAATACAAAGCTGATCAAGGACCATATTTGGAAGGAAAAGACTATCCATGGTTTTCCAATGGCAGTAGCAGTTCATTTATTAATCACGTGATTGGAAGGTATTGCATGGAACATTTAGCCGTATAATTTAGCACCCTAGTGTTAACCATAGTCAAAGTGATATGGATTGTGATTAGGGGAAGTCTTTTTTAGCAAGATAGATAGACTAACTCACCCTTTGTAGAGGCTCAGAGTAATATTTAGGATCTATTTTCTTGCTTAACCCTGGAGTACACACTGTGCCATATAATTATTTTAATATTGTTCTTGTTACTTTTACTCCCTCCGTCGTCCCGTTTTATAAGTCGTTTTGGAGCTGGGTGCGGGAATTAAGAAAAGTGAAAAAGGTGGAATGTTGAAAACGAGGCAGAGAGAGATAGTGGAGATGTATTGGGAAGAGAAAAAGGTGTCTCGGGAAGTGAGAATGACTTATAATTTGGGAAAATTTGAGGAGTCTAGAATGACTTATAATTTGGGACGGATGGAGTATAAACTAGTGGAGGCTCAGGAATCCTATTCAGAAGCTCCAGTGATCTTGTCTAGCACAGTGCTCATATCTCAAGCGCCATAATGGAATAGGGTTGATATAGTCTTCACAATAATTAATACTGAGTAAGCTAGCTCAGATTTATTGTGTAGGACATCTGAAAACTTAATGACAAAATTTAACTTGTTCCTTTTTGCATGAAAAATCTTAGTTTGGGCCTGCATATTATGCATACAGATATATTTAATAAACCAGGTAGCAACAAATGAGGCTAATATGTTTTCTACCCTAACTCTTGTGACAGATCTGCTGGGAAAACGAAAATTTCCATCTTAGTTACTTGTGATTTCTTGCTACCGGGAACTTCTGGATCTGTTATATCTTACAATGTTTCCAAGACCATTCTGGTGGTCTCAGATCCTCCTCTAGCACTTGGAATTCCTATAACATGGATATTACCACCCTTTTACACTACTTCAAGCCTCCTGCCTGAATCAGCAAATTCATTACGAGAATCAGACTCAAATGACTTCGAGAATTCCATTGGGTATTCTCTTCTTAGGGGCAGTGGTAAAAGTGGTTCTGTGATCCAAGATGCCAGTATAATTGATGGAAGTAAAATTAGGACTGGAGAGAGCAATGCAGTTGATTGTATTCAAGCAAAAGACCACTCCACTGGAAGAACAGAAATAGCTTCGTGTCTAAGAGTTGCTGAGGTTGGTGTTGGATACTGAAATTCTTTATTTTTACTAGAGATCCCTGAGTACTTCCTCCATCCATCCACCTTTAGGGCGTAATTAGTTTTTGTTAGGACAAGTCTTTGATAAAATTACTGTATCAGCATATATTATTTTAATGACTCAAAATTGGTGGTACATAAAAATTTGTAAATACATTTTCAGAAATATTTACATGTGACTATAATTTTGTGTGATAAAAAGTATGCATTGGTAGATTAATTGTTGGTCAACCCTTTCATAATATGATAAACTTGGTTTTTAAGGCGTCGCCATGGCGTCCAGGCTAGCCTGTGGCGTCCTGGTCGCCTTAGCCAAAAATGGACAGAGGGAGATTTTTTTTTTTGAATAATGGAGAACCAAATTGTTCCAGCCTTGGTCTCAGATGAGATTATAGCCTGTTATCACAAGTAGGAGCTTACTAGGCTGCTAGCAAATTAAAAGGCAATTCTATAAATAAAATGCCATCTGTGACTTGCGAAGAGATGCAAGACTGAAGTTTGTATCTTGTAAAGAGAATTAGGTATGACTATGAAGATCTTTTGTAAAGAGAATTAGGTATGACTATGAAGATCTCTATTTGTACATTGATGATAGAGAAGCATTAGTGTTTCATCTTTCTTCTGAACTATATCTTGAAATTATAATGTTATGAAAAGTATTTATGGTAACAAAATCAATTATGTACAGGCTTCCATTTTGTGTGAAACCTTACTTATGATTGTGGAACAGAAAAGCTTATATGTCCTATTGTTTGGTTGAGGTCCAGCATGTTACTACTGTCATGTTTGTTTTGCTGTGCCACTGAATCAAAAACTTTTCACAAAATCTTTACTGTTGTTTCAGCCAGAGGCAGTTAATTAGGTGTATTTCAAAGGGAAAAAGTTAGTTACTTAGAAAGCCACATCTCCTCACTGCCAAAGAGGCTTAAAAGCAGATCAAAAAATAAGGATGTCATTATGTGTCATACTGCAGCATTTTGCAAGTGGTTACTTTCGCTGATTTCAGTACATCTAGCAAGTGAAGAAATATTGCATGCTTGATGTTTCTTTCTGATGGTGTCTTGCTATTGTTCAGGTTGCACAAGTACGGGTAGCTGCCTCAGAGTCATCAGTCCAAATTGCATATCTCTCTGTGAATGATAGAATTGAATTGGATATAAAATATGCTGATGAATTAGGTAGACCTATAACATTTTATTAATTTAAAAATTCTTGTTCTCTATTTCACATTTTCACTTTACATAGTTATTCGTTATATCATTTTTCATCAGGTTATATCTTCAGTGAAGCACATGGAGTAGCCCCTGTAAAAATTGAAACAAATTATCCTGATATTGTGTCCATTCTCACACTAAAAGATGGTAATGGTACATATGCCACACATGAGCGTTTTGTGATTCAGGTATGTCATGGCACACATCTGTGCTATGCTCAATTCAGGAATATTGTTAATACTTTATATTTAATATGTTTTAACTTTTCCTGTTACCTTTTCATTTGTAAGGCGAGAGGTCATGGGACTGCTCTTATAAGGCTGCACATGAGCCATATTCCCAAGAAGGCGGATTTCATAATGGTAAAGTTTTTTCTTACGTACATCTAGGTTCGTTTCATGCTGAATACTGACACATCATTGAGTTATTGATACCCAAACATAGCTGAACGAAGGGGAGCCTTGGCGCATCAGTAAAGCTGTTGTGACTATGAGTTGAGTCCTGGAAACAGCCTCTTGCAGAAATGTTGGGAAAGGCTGCTGGGAAAGGCTGCCTACATAAGACCCAAAGTTGTCGGACCCTTCCCTGGACTCTATGCAAGTAGGGGCTACATGCACCAGGCTGCCCTTATTTCTATGAGCCAAGCACATTAGTGAGCATTCTTCTGGAGCAGACAGTTAATTTATACCAAAACAACCACCAACAGTGTATACTTATATTGGGCAGTGCCTTTATACTAAAAAACAGCACAGAAAAACAATATTTAAGCTCTTCTTTTATCTTTTAAGCTGCATATATGCGATGAAATACTCATTTTTGTAGTTTTCCTGTTTCATCCTGATAGGTATCTGTTGGTGCTCAAATGTATCCTAGAGATGTGATCCTTCATTCTGGCCAGCACCTGAACTTCACCATTGTTGGAGACCGTATGTTCACTGAAATCATTTTTTCTTAATTCTTGTACTGGAAGTTTCCCTGGGTTCATCATTGGAATTTATCTCTTTTGTTTTGGTTTTTGCTCTTTGAACATTGAATTCTGTTTAGTACTCCCCGTGCCACTTTATAAATTGTTTTGAGTTTGAGCATGGGAATCAAGCTAAGTGGAAAAGGTGGGATATACAGAAAAGGAGGAGGGAGATAGAGATGGAGAAGTATTGCGAAGAGAAAGGTGTTTTGGGACGGAGGGAGTTTTTGATTTGCCTATGGAAAAAAATTAAAATGGTTGAGAGTGATAGCTGCTGTTAGATAGGTCAGCAGCAGTTAGGTGGTTTCCAGTTGACTTGTTAGCTACTTGTTATGGATATTTTGGTGGCGAATGAATGTCAATATTATTTACTGTGTATTTCATAGCCATGCTACTGTTGTAGGCACGGATATACGCAGATCTGGTCACTGGTTGAGCACCAATGAAAACGTTGTGCTTGTTAATCGAATAACTGGTGAAGCACAGGCATGTGGTGAAGGTGTAGCAGAAGGTATCCACACATGGTTGAAGGCCAACTATAGTATACCATGAACTTTATGCCATTCTTCCTTGATTATAACTTTTGACAAGTTTTCTCTTTCTAAACAGTAATCTTCAAAGGCTCAAATCTAAAGCTGCAAACAACTGTCACTGTGCTGAAGGTGAACCAGATAGTTGTCGACGCTCCTTCGGAGACACTGACTAATGTTGCTGGTCCACCTGATGGATACAAATTCTCTGTGCGATTTAGGTTTGTAACCCTCATGCCATGATATTTCTTCTGCATGTTTGTTGCTTATATTATATATACTACTTTCAAGGTTATCATCAAGTGCGCGTGTAAAATAGCAATCCGCATATTAGAACCATGGCTTTGGGTACTGGCCTCACCTTTTCACCAAAACTTTATTATATATTCAATCTAAATGCTATGTACAAGACCCAAAGTGGTCAAACCCTTCCCCGGACCCTGCACCAGCAAGCTATGTGCATCAGTCTTTCCTTTTTCTTTTTACCTCTTCTCTTGCCATTTACTTCCTTATGACTTTTCTTGCTGGTTCTTGTGGGTTTCATCTCTAGCATACCCTTATTTTCTTGGGACTAAAAGTGTTGTTGTCAAAGCTGAAGCTACTCTATTGTTAATGAGCATTGCGGATGTCTTTACATCATGATTGGAAAATCTCAAAACTTGATTATTTCTATTCTTATTCTTAAGTTTGCACCGCAAAGCAAGCAGTGGGTGAAGTAAGGGTTAGATGTATGATGCCCTGTACCATTGTCTGGGCATGAAAGAAGGTGAGAAGGGCATCTATAAGATGGCTAAAAAGCTGAGTAAGGAAGACTAGGGACATCATCCAAGTTAAATGCATTAAGATTGAGATAGTGGTTCCTAGTAAAAGATGAAGAGATTAAGAATAGATGGCTGGAGTACTTTAACAAACTCCACGAAGGCAGTGAGAGCTCATCCATTGATTTGAATATCTTTTCCAATGACCTCAACAACCACTTTGTGTGAAGGATTCAAGAACCCAAGATAAAAGGTGCCTTGAAAAGGATGAAAGGAGGAAAGGCGTTGGGTTGGATGGAATTCCCATTGGAGTGGAGTTGTCTTGGGAATGCAGCGATAGTTTGGCTCACTAGATTTTCAATGTTATTTTTCTATCAAACAAGATGTCCGATGAGTTGAGGTGGGCGGGGTTTTAATATTGTTCAAGAATAAGGGGGACTTTCAAAGCTGTCTTAATTATCAAGGGATCAAGCTAATGAGCCATACAATGTAGCTATTGGAGAGGGTCATTGAACATCGCCTAAGGGGATTGATGAGTGTCACTTAAAACCAATTTGGTTTCATGCCCAAGAGATCCACTATGGAGGCAATTTTCCTAATGAGGCAACTTATGGATATAGACAAGGAACCAAAAGAAAGACCCACATATGGTCTTCATTGATGTGAAGAAGGCTTATGACGAAGTACCTAGAAATGTCATGCGGTGAGCCTTTGAAAGTTGTAAAACCTCAAGAAAGTACATTAACCTCATTATGTTCAATAATTTTGTGACAAGTGTCCAAACAAGTGATTGAGACACTAATGAGTTTCCAGTTAATGAAGGATTGCACCAATTGTCGGCTCTGAGCCCTTATCTTTTCACTTTGGTGATGGATGAGGTCGAGGCATACAAGGTGATATCTTTTGGTGTACTCCCTCCGGTTCACAAAGAAGGTCGTTTTGGACAATGGCACGGTCTCCAAAACATAACTTTGACTTCTATTTTTTATAAAATATTTATTAAAAAAAGAACATATTTATACTTTTATGAAAGTACTTTTCAAGACAAATCTAATCATATAATTTTTATATTTCTAAATTTAACAAGTTAAAACTTATTTGTAATTTATATTCCCAATGTTTGACCAAAACATTGTTCACAACGACCTTCTTTTTGGGCCGGAGGGAGTATGCTCTTTGCAATGATGTGGTCTTAGTGGATGAGACTAGGATGGGGGTTAACTAGAAGTTAAAATTATGGAAATGGGGTTTTAGACTTAGTAGATAGTAGATATAAAATAATGTATATGAGGTGTGATTTCAGTGCTATCATAGTTGAGGAGGGAGATGTTAGACTTGATGGCTAAGTGGCATTCAAGAAAGACATTTTTTTGTTGCTTGGGTTTGATGTTGCAAAAGGATGGAGTTCTTAATGAAGATGTTAATTATAGAATCAAAGCTGGATGGTTGAAGTGGCGTCAACTTCTGATGTTCTATATGAAAGTAGGATGCCACAAAAGTTAAAAGCTAAATTCCTTAGGACGGCTCTGGGCTGCCATGAGCCATGTTATATGGAATAGAATGTTGGCCTACTAAAACTCGACATTTACAACAACTAAAATGGTGCAGAAAGATGGGTTTGTTGCCACAAGAAGAGATCATGTCATGAACAATGACATACGATGATACGAGAGATGAGGGACCTGTTTGGTACAGCTGTAACTTGTTAAAAAAAATTGAACAGCTGCATTTTAGTTCATTCTAAGAAGTTGGTGAACTAATAAGCTGTAAAATAAGTTTGTTGTTTGGCATAACTTCTGCTTATTTCTATGTATAAACTGTGCCAAGCAGGGCTTAGAGTGGCTTCAGTTGAGAAGCAGAAACTGTGTGGTGCTTTAGGTAGTTTGAACATATACAACGGAGGCCACATGAGGCATCGGATCTTAGCGGGATAATAAGTTGGTTTAGGTAGGAGATTGTGATACCGTCAAGGTGCTAGCTTTAGGTAGGAGATTGTGGAGGCTAGCAATTCATGTGCCATAACCTTGATTTTCGGTTTCCTTTTCCCTTTTTCCCCTCTTTTCCTATCTTTTTTATCATCCTTTTTTTCTTTTTCTTTTTTCCCTTTTCGTCTTTTTCCTTGTTGTTTGTCTCTTAGGGATCTCATCTCTAGCCTACCCCTAAAAAGGCTTTGTTGTTGTTATTGAGATGTATCTTCAACTATTTCTGGATTCACTTTTGAGCTGATCTATTTTCCATTTTGGTAATTAGTGACTCAGGGCACAGTGCAGGCTCTTTGAATGTCCCATTTGATTGCCAGGTTGAACCTTCTTTTGTTGGGTATGTTTCATGTCACGTAATCTGGTGCATAACTCTCAACCTCTGGAATCTTTATATTAAAATCTAACTTTCATTGCTCCCTTAGGTTTGTTGAACCATGGTATGATAATGCTGCAAAGAAATCCTACTGCCTATTTCATCCATATTCACCTGCACAGCTGTTGCCATCGAGGTTGAACCCGAAGAAGGGATTTCTACACATTTTAGTTTGTGCAAATCTTAAAGAAGATTCAAAGGTGACAGGATCTGTGCATGCCCTCTTTGTCAATGGTTTTTACATTAAAGAACCGCTAAAGGTAGTACCCTTCCCTCCATATCATTTGTGGAATAGTGAGCTGCTTTCATTTCCACTGATAAGGTGGCTATCCCATGCAGTTAAATTTGACTCCAAGTAGCAATCATAGTGTCATTACTGTTGGTGGGAACACAGGTATGCGAAAGTTTCTTGTTTTTATGGATAAAAGACCTTTACCTTTGGCTATGTGTTTTTCTGAAGCTCATCCTGCTACAGATGTTGAGTTATTCTGGAGTGCTAAAGATTTACTTTCAATTAGTCGTGATGATTCAAATGAGGACCAGGGTCTACCTAGTAAAATTGTTTACCGGGTAAGCCACATCTATCACAATTTTTAAAAGCAATTCTAATGCTAGCTAGAGGTAATTATGTACTTGGTTTTGCAGGTCGTAGCACTCAAAAACCATCCTTTCTCTGACAAGGTCTCCATAGTTCTTCCAGCTACTGGTATAATCTTGAATCTTTCTTTGCAAGAATCCTTTTAGTTAGTTGGTGATCTACAATCAGCTTTCTACTGATCAATAACAAAAAAGTCATTTAAGCAAATTGATTCTCCATTCAAGTTCACTTGCCAAAGCTGATTGAAATGGTTGCAATGTCTTTTTTCCTAATGCAGGCCAGACTGAGGAAGTTGAAATCAGCTATGATACTGGAGAAAAAGCTGAGCCATCATCATTTGGCATAACCACGTTAGCTGTTATTCTGACATGCATTGTTGTACCTGTAGTTACAGTTTGGCTCTTCATGAAGTTGTTGGAGAAACCAACTAGACGAGCACCCCCAAGTAATACGGTGCCAGCAACACCGACACCAGAACGCAGGCCTGCTGCAATGGGTGATCCTGCATCCCCAGCTAATGGTCAGGTCTCCCCACGTACGCCCCAGCCTTTCATGGAATATGTGAGGAGGACCATCGACGATACACCATACTACAAGCGTGATGGCAGGAGGCGATTCAATCCTCAGAACACATATTGAGCATTTGTATTGTGTAACTAGATAGTGGACAACTGATGGTTTGTTGTATCGTCGGAGCAAAGTACAAACTGTACATTACCCTGGTAATTCTTGGACAAGCATGCATGTGCTGAGAGAATGCTGTCGATTTTTAATGTCTGGCAGCATCTGTGCATTTGATGTAAGCCCCTTTTATTTAATTTTGTTTGCGAATTCTGATGTAATTTATGTACATGGGAACTTGAGAATGTTACAGTGAACTGCTCTCTCGGGTATGGGACAGTTAACTATGGTGCATAACCGAACCGTTATCTGAGTTAAAATGCCAATATATTATTGAAAGCATTTGGAATGCAGTTTTGAGAAGGGGTGAACTGTTGACTTGCAGTGAGAGCGAAGTAGCGTGCCATGGAAACTAGAGGACTGGGGATCATTAGTACTGACGGTTCCATTTCAGATTTGCTTTCTTTTGTTTTTCAATGTCTCGTTCTTGCTTTTTTATAAATGGTGAGATCGATCTTAGTGGAATGACCACATTATGATGCGTCCCATATGTGTACACCGCTTAAGGGCTTGTTCGTTTCTTCCTCATCCCATATGGATTAGAGCATCTCCAATAGCTCACCAACTCTTTCTACATCAAATTATAAGAGAAAAAGTGTAAAGAGCCTCTAATAGATTTTTTGTGCAATTGCTCATGAGATCGGTTGTTGATTTAACTCAAATTTAAACTATAGTGACACATATTTAAAGAAGTTGTTAGAGGAGATGATTAAAATAGTTTTTAAAATTTTTTTGGTTGGCCCAAAAAGCACATTTTGAGATGATATTTTGAGGGATATTGAAGATGCTCTTAGAGTTGGATTGGTGGGATTGAATCCATTTTAAGTAAGTTTGGTTTAAATCCCTCATTCACATCCATCTCTAACATAATTGAACAAGGCCTAAATCAAAACATTCATCCATCAATTATGTTATACGTAGGCAAGTCAGATGTAAAGATACATCACATGTAATGGTGTAAAAATGTGCATCTAGTTACCCTTTGAAGCTCTTTAGTTAAAAAAATCAACAGTTAAGTAGATTTTAAAAACTTACTTGAATTTATATATTATTATATATATTGTTCAATCCTTGTTTGAAATGCATGAATTTCACAGAAATCAGTTAAAGTTCAAAAAAAAAAGCAGAAAAAGAAGAAAATCCTCCGTTCTAAACGGAACCTTAGAGGGTTTCTTTACACCTTTGATCCATCCACTATCATATAGATTAAGGGTGCACTGGTTCAACCATCTTTTCTCTTCTCAACTCATCTTTTTCATTTTTCAATATACTTTCTCTATTTTTAATATTTTTCCATGATTTCTACATCTTGAGCTAGAATGCATGATTAGTTTGTCCTGTTTCAAATCCTGCCTACCCCACAGCTGGCAACCATATGTTGTCGATGATGACCCTTTGGAACAAAAAAGTTTTTCCTAAATCCTATATTTTTTCTATGAAAATTGAATTAATTTCTATAAAATTATTGTAAGATTACTGAAATTTCTGCATTTCAAAAGGTTGAGCTTTTGCTTTTGTCCAAATATTTTTTCCACAAGGATGGCAGCCCAAATTTCACTTGGGCCGAAAATGCTAATGGGCCCTATCGTGAAATCAACATGGTACATGACGACTTGATTTACCTACTATTTTTTAATGCTTGCAGGTCATAGCTGACAGGGGACTGGAGCTGCTGTCGGCGGCATTCATCTTTAGCGTCCTTGTAGGTTCCACCTTGGACCTAACCATGTTGACCTTTGACGTATATTTGTGTGAAGATAAGCTTCGACCAATGAAAATTGAAAAATGAAAGGAAATCTGCACCTTTATGCAATAACAATATTAATATAAAAAACTTACAAAATGTAGATACTTCCGCTGTACATTCTGCAATTTGAGTTTCCAGCTTTTTAACGCCAGTCCAAATAACATGGCCTTTCGAAATTTTTACAAAATTAGATTTAGCTTTTTTTTCTTGGAGTTTTACACCCTTAAGTATTCAGAAACCAAATGATGAATGCTTGTCCGCCCAGTTTGACATTGCTTGGCCATGGGTTTGTCTTGAGTTCCCAATTTCGCCTCCCAACTGTCACTAGAATTTGGCAGCAACAAAGTTCAACCAATTTGAGCTGACAAACCCAAGTGAAATATTTGTATCAGGTTATTTATATTAAAATTATCATGACATTTGGCCCCCACCATTCATTTTTTCTGATGCAGTATTTAGTAATATCCAGTCACAAACTAAATAGTGGAAACCTTTTGATTTGTTCTCATTTTTGTAACTTCCTGATTGCAGGTCTCTTTCGTACTCTATTTTGCTGGCTTGCAGTCTCACCACAAAGTTCTTCTTTGAAACCACATGTCAATGGAAACTTCATACAAGATTGGTACAAACAAAACTCTTTTTCATGACTAATATGTGAAAAGATGATTGATAATAATTCTTGTCAAGATTGAGTGATCAAGTGCGCAAAAGCTTTCACCTGTCATGCCTGGTTTTTAAGTCGTTGCTTAGGTGACGCTTAGGCACCGAGGCCTTTCATGGTCACTACGGACAATTTTAGTATTGCATTGTCGCCTAGGCTGTAACTGTAAGTAGCTCCATAGTCACAACAGAACGCCTCACTGCATTAAATACTATGCTATCATGTCATATCCTTCATGTAGTTAACTGTTTAATTTAGTTATATAGTTATATTTTATTTAGCATGGATGCTTATTGTGTTTATCACTGTATTCAATAGGTGGCTGGGAGTGCAGCTTAGTCCTCATTTTATGGGAGTTGATCTCAAGTATGTCATCAGTTTACTTTTACATAATATGAGTGTGTTACTGGATTTAAATTTTTCAAACCGGAGTGGGTCTTCTTTGAGAGTTCTGTTTTCGGTTTGATTGGAAACTTCTACACATGGTTTATTGATGATCTGTTTAACCCTTTGAAAAATTGAGGTTCTCTAGTATTCTCGATGATTGCTGCATTCTGCTGCTAGTCAAGTTCTCAAAAATTGGCAGGGGCACCAGTGGCAAATAATGTTAAGGTATCAGAATGAATTGAGAGGCACACGTAGGTATGAGAATGGATGACGAAACTCAAATGAATTTTTCATTGATTGTGTTCTCTTATGACTAACACTTGCATTTCTTTCAATATTCCAACTTTAAAAAGACATTTTACATGTTGGTCATGCTTCTAAGTATAAGATGATTAGAAGTGCAAAAGAAGTTTGGCGTGCTACATGACAACTCTTGTTAGATCTGTGTTATAATATGCAGACAACAATAATTTGCAATTGCAGTAATTTTCATCCAAATAATTGATGTTAACAAAATGTTTGTAATTGTTTCCCTCAAAAAAAATGTTTGTGATAATTATGATTTTGAATATCGCAGATTCTTTTTCATATGGGCTGGAATGATGGCATGGTTATTTATCAACCTCTCTCTCTTTGCTAAGAGCTACCTAGCTGGTTCCGTCAACCTTTCGGTTATTCTTTACCATTTCTTTTGTGGGGTATTTGACAAAACTTTATTCTTATTTGTATATTCTAATTTATTATTTGAAATTATGTTTATTCATGCAGTGGTATGTTATAGATTACTTCGTCCATGAAGAATTTATGACCTCAACGTAAGTACGACATGCTATCAATGGTAGATAGATCATGACTACAGTGTGCCTGAAAATATCTGTTAGATCTCCTGAGAGAAGAATAAAGCTCCAACTATGATCTTTCTCTTCCTATGATTTCCTAAATTATCTTATCCAGGTGGGACATTATTGCAGAAAGACTGGGTTTCATGCTGGTGTTTGGTGATCTGGTTTTCATTCCTTTCACCTTCACTATTCAGGTATGTATTTTCTTTCTATTTCAGTATTGCAAAATTTGACTCATGGTGCCATTGAGTGGCTTAGGCAGAGTATCCTTCCCTAAATCGATCTGATTTGTGTTTATCTCAGTCAGATTTATAGCATGTGTGTGAATCCAAGGTGTCACTTAAGTGAGAATGTTCGCAGTAACTGTTTATGATTATAATGAATTGTTGATTAGGGTTGGTGGCTTTTGAGAAATAAAGTTGAATTGCCCCTTTTGGCTGCGGTAGCTAACTGCTGCATTTTCCTCATTGGGTACTCTTGCTTCTCCTCCAGCTCCTATTATTGTACTATATATTTTCTATGGGGAACAGTTTCTTGCATTCTAATCTCAACTTTGTATCATGACACATAGCTACTTAGTGTTGAGAGGAGCTAACAAGCAAAAACATGTGTTTAAGAAGGATCCTAAAGCTCCTATATGGTGTAAACCTCTCAGAGTTGTCAGTGGAAAGCTACTTGCTTCTGGCTACTGGTAATGACATGCATCCTGTGGAACTCTGTTGATGTTGATTTCTCCATTGTCAGTCATATAATTGTGCAGATTGTTTTGGTTATGCTTGCTATTGACTATTTTGACATAGTTGAATGGTAGCCTGTGCTCCTACTCATGAAATAGAAAAATATTACAAGCTACGTCTAAATTTTTTTTTAGATATCACCTCTAATGGTACAGTGATACTGATGAATTTAAAAATGGGAAAGGCAGATTGAGGTCTGCACCAACTGGTGTTTATAACCGATATGCAGCTGAAGCAATTTCTACTCATGTCCCGTTTCTTGCTAGGTTGACCAATGAAATTTGGGCTGCTCTTGAGAGTGATCGTCTTATGTTTTGAATTTGAAATTACAGAGCTTGTCGTCCTCTTACAGGGGCATTGCGAGGCACTGTGATTACCTAGGAGATCTGCTTCTAGCACTTTCGTTCAGCTTGCCGTGTGGAGCCAGGTGACTTCATCTTTTAACAAACTTGCTCTCTAATGGACTTGTATGATTTAATAATCCATTCCATGGTTGCAGTTCTGTGATTCCGTACTTCCACCCTACCTACCTACTCATTCTACTAATATGGAGGGAAAGAAGAGATGAAGCTAGGTGCTCGCGGAAGTACAAGGAGATCTGGGTAGAATACTGCAAGCTTGTGCCATGGAGGATCCTACCTTATGTGTACTAATTAGAAGGACAGTGTCATCTCAGTAGAACTAGATAATCTTATTGGTATCGAGTCATTAATTGCCGTGTTATACATTTGTAAACGATAATCTTATTAGTTTTGCCAGTGTTTGTGGAACTCCGGTCTTTCTTCGTGGATGTTCTGCATTTTTTTTTTGAATGGGATTTAATTGCATTTGTAAACGTTGGCACACCTTTGGTACTTGAATCGGCCATGATGAAACGTCGGGCACACGTTGGACACTTAATTGGGTCATGATGGCTGCTCTCTCCATTTTTAAATTGTTGTTGGTGTTGATTTTAGTATCAATCTTTATTTATCTTATTAAAAAAATATTCTAAGTTCAAATATATATAATTATAAGCCGTGTTTCAAATAACTTTAGTAATGGTAGAAGTGAACAACGACAACAATTTAAGAATGAAAGAAATGTGTTCCACATTTTTGTAAGAGACAAAATGATTGCAGTATTTGTATGTTGTGACTATGTTCTAAGTGTGTCCCATGCTTGTGTTCACTAAAGCTTCCTCATTTGGCCTTAGCTACCTATTTGGTTACCAAAGAAGGATTATGCGGGCAGGTGGAGCACAGTAGCAGGGCTGAATCGATAACATAGACGTTTCAATTAGGATTGTCTGGTATGTTTTCAACAAGGAATTGTGGTGAGACAAGTCATAGTTTTTTTATAAATTAATTACGTAGCATGTTAAAGCAGCTTCTAACGGCTTTTGCATATTCATCAGCAATGCGCCGTGCAGGCAGCACTGGAGGATGAACACATGATGGTGGCAAATACTAGTACTTGTACGCAAGGAAATAGACACTTTTCTCCAAAGATCGATCCCTCCGTCTGGTCAGAGCAAGTTTGGTGAGGAATTAAGTACTTGATGAACTTTCATAGAAGGAACTGAATTATAACAAAATCTCGAATTCACTTCCACTACTCCATTTGTAGTTCATTCCCCTTGTTATCGTCATGTAGTTTTTTGTGACGACCTCGTGGGCATACAAGAACTCGTGAGCTTTTGGATAACGGGAAGCATTGCAGCCGTCACCTTCACGTACAAGACCAAGATCGCTCATACTCCGTCCATGGTAGGAGTACCGTGTTTCCGCCATTGCGCGCGGCCTGAGTGGTGCTATAGATAGCTATAAGCAAACGTACACGTCTAAGGTCTCTTTTTGATTGAAGGATTTTTTTTCCTCCTTTTTTATGTTTTTCATTGAAATTAAATTAATTTTTATAAAATTTATGTGAAATTCCTGCGTTCCAAAGAACCAAAAATAGAGTTAAAGTACAGTATCCGTTCTCAAACGCATCCGTCGTTGTTGCTCTTTTTGCCGTCTCAATCTTTTGACATGCTGTTGTAATAATTTCTGTTGAAATCTGTGGTACAAAAAATCAAAACAAAACACTGTTCAAACAATTAGTGAACCGTAGAATCTGATGCAAGAAGATTCCAAACATAACCGTTTGTATGGTACGCGTGTACGTCATACAAGAGGTGGAAAGGGGCGAAGCTAATGTGGTGCCATCGGGATCAGCTGACTCCGACGACTTTTAATCAAATTAATATAAAAATACTGCTAATTGATGTAAATTAAGATCACTGGCCTCGTTAATAATCTTGGTGACCCCAGCGAGTGAGTGAGCTGGCTTCGCACCTATAGGTGTATAAACATGATTCTTACGTGAGGTTACTCACATATCTAGGCTAGTCTTTGACTCGGTTTCTGATTGTAGAATATGGTCAATACAAAAGGTAAAACAAACAAGCATATTCTAAAAATTAATTATGGTTATGGGCCAGATAAGGAGACTCAAACCAACAATCATATACTCCATCTATCCCAATTTATTTACCACACTTTTCATCTGTCCCAATTTATTTACCAGTCTAGCTATTCATCACATTCATCGCATACAAACAAACGCTATGTCTAAATACATTGAAGATTTTATGAATCTGAAAAAAACTTAGCTAGAATGAGAAATAATTTGGGACGAATGAGGTACAGCAGCCCACTAGCAACTAATGACATTTGAAATGTATCATATATCTTTTGAGTTCAATTTCACAAAACAATGATTAGTTGTATATTATCTTCTATTATAGGGCTAATTAGCACACAACTTGAGAATGAGCACCCCTTTCAGTGCAAACATCTCCATTTTGGTTAAGCATCTGGTGTTATTCATTTTTGATAGGTCATTTTCTTCCTAGACCTATCTCTTCCTCAACTTTGCCTCCCAATGCCGCCACCAACGTTGGGCACCATGGCCGCCCTTCTTGCCGCAATAAGCTTGTTCCAACTCTAGTGGTTTGTCGCCTCGCCTCGCCTCACTGCACTTACCAATACGGAGTAACAGTCACCACCGCCGCCTCATCCAAACTTCCTTGACCACTATTATTCTCCACCCCCTATTGCCTGGCAGCGCATTCGTCCCCTATCGTCACCTACTCCTACAGTTGTGTTGCAACCGCTGCCAATGACCATCCTCCAAGCCTGTAGAACACTGAAACCCACCCAAACAGTAGAATTAAATTAGTCACTAGTCAAAACTATGTAGCGTTAATTATCTCCTTGTCAAGCCCAATTGCTAGTTGCTAGATGACACTGGAGCGTGACTTCGGCCTCATTTGGTAGGGCCTCTTCATTAATTTTTTTGTTTTTTTTTGGTTAAGTCGTACCAAACAATGTATTAAAGAGTCGTTTTTCCTTTTTTTTCCTTTTTTATGAAGTCGCATGAAAATAGAAAGAGAAACAAGAAGCCATCAAAAGATGCTAATTTCACCGGCGCTCTCTGTCTATATTGGCACTCAATATTGTAAATTATTTCATATTTTTAGGAGAAGCCGTTTACCAAACATGTTCAGATATTTTCAGATGAGCCAAAGCTGAAGCAGCAGAAACCTCTTTTCAAAGAAGTCATAACCAAAACCGGTTTTGAAGGAGCCGAAGCTCTACCAAACAAGGTCTTCGTCCTCAGACTTGTTTACGGGCATAAGACATAATTTCTCTTGGGGTACATATTAAAAAAAAAATCATTGCCACTCATCCACGATAAAAAAAAATCATACTCTCTCCTTTTCAAAATTGTTATCGATGTTGATTTTTAACATCAATTTTGATCATTCATCTTATTTAAAAATATAGTTTAAATGTGTAAAATTATAAGTAATTTAAAACACATTAACTGATATATAAAAATTACAATATATAAATTGTTAAAATTGTCGTTAAAAATTAACAGTGTTAACAATTAACAATTAAGATAGTATTATGTTACAGACCAAAACAAACCAAAAAGAGAGCAAAAGAGAGAAATAGAATCTGCGCAATGTTTAATCTACTTTTTGCCTGTTGCAGTAGGACGACGAATCCATCGCAGCTCTCGGCTTCAGGTTTCCACTGCGGCCGCGTTTTGGGACGTGTCTCGCTCGCCCACCAACCACCACCGCCCCTGCGCTGCGATTGCGTATTGCCGACTACCTCCTTCCATCGCGTCCCCAATCACGCCCAGTCCCGTGAGAATCGGTGGAATCACTGCTAAAGATCTAAAATGGAGAATCGTTTCGGAACAGAATCACGTGAAACGATTCTTATTTATTTTTGGCCTACGGCTGTGAATCAGCATGGTGTTTCACTGTCGAAACACTTCTCTCCCCTATCAGTTCACTGTTATTAATTTTTTAAATGGTGTTTCACTGTTGAAATAATAATTGGAGAATTAAAGAAAGTTTTTTAAAGTTTCTCAAAATTATTCTGTTAGGTTCGTCTTGTCGAACTTTTCGTGAAAGTGACCTTCAAATTATTTTTAAAGTTGTTTCGTTAGTTTCTAAGATTTTTTAAAGTTGTTCTTATATTTTTTCTATTAACGCAATAAGAGTATATTGTTCATTTCAATCGTGTTTCTTGCTTTTCTGAATTTGAATCATTAAAATTTGCAGTGATTCTGTTTCTGATTAGAAATGTTTTTAAGCTGAAATTAAAATATTTTTAATTCTACAAAGAATCGAACCGTACCAAATGCACCAATAATTCGAAATCTCAGCCGTTTGAATTTCAGGAATCTAGATATTTTGGTACGTGGTGTGGTAAGAATCCTAAATTAAAATCTTCTACGTAAAAACACGTTTGTTTGGATACTGGTGGATTCTTTTTATCACGTTTTCATAATTTCACGGTGATTCAAACGGACCACGGTCAATTCGACTGAACGAAAGACCGCCGTCCCCCTTTCCTCGCCGCCGGCAGACAAAGGCGACGCAGCGTATCCACGGCCACATAAAACCGCCTTCTCGCTCAGCTCGGCTTGAAACAAGACAGGAGCAGGCAGGCTAACCAAGCTCTGCTTCCAACCACCGCTCCACCCACCTAACCCGAAACAAAGAGCCGCCGCCCCCTCAAAACACGGGAGAGATCCAATGGAGGCCGCCGCCGTGCTCGACGCCTTCTCGCGCCACCATCAGATGGTCCAGATCATCCGCCCCTCCGCCGCTAGATGCAGATCGCCGCGCCTCCACGCCACCCCGTTCGGCCGCGCCGACTGGCAGACCACCTGCGCCATCCTCGCCAGCAACAATCCTCCCAGCGGCGACAGTGGGGACCGACAGCAGCGACCGGCGCCGCTGGTGAACGGCCAGAAGCCGCTGCCGCTACCGCCGTTGGAGTCGGACAAGTCGGCGGCGCCGGCGGAGCTGGATCTGGTTCCCGTCTCCAACCTGCCTCGCCCGCTCAGCATCAGCGACCTCTCCCCGGCGCCGATGCACGGCAGCCAGCTGCGGGTCGCGTACCAGGGCGTCCCGGGCGCCTACAGCGAGGCCGCCGCCTCCAAGGCGTACCCGGGCTGCGACGCCATCCCGTGCGACCAGTTCGAGGTCGCGTTCCAGGCCGTCGAGCTCTGGATCGCCGACCGCGCCGTCCTCCCCGTCGAGAACTCCCTCGGCGGCAGCATCCACCGCAACTACGACCTCCTGCTCCGCCACCGCCTCCACATCGTCGGCGAGGTCCAGCTCCCCGTCCATCACTGCCTCCTCGCGCTCCCGGGCGTGCGCAAGGAGCTGCTCACCCGCGTCATCTCGCACCCGCAGGCGCTCGCGCAGTGCGAGCTCACGCTCAACGCCATGGGCCTCAACGTGGCCCGCGAGGCGTTCGACGACACGGCGGGAGCCGCCGAGTACGTCGCCGCGGGCGCGCTCCGGGACACCGCCGCCATCGCCTCGGCCCGCGCCGCGGAGCTCTACGGCCTGCAGATCCTCGCCGACGGCATCCAGGACGACGCGAGCAACGTGACGCGCTTCGTCATGCTGGCGCGGGAGCCCATCGTTCCGCGCACCGACCGGCCGTTCAAGACCAGCATCGTGTTCGCCCACGACAAAGAGGGGACCTCCCTGCTCTTCAAGGTGCTGTCGGCGTTCGCGTTCCGGGACATCAGCCTCACAAAGATCGAGAGCCGGCCGCACCGACACTGCCCCATCCGGCTCGTGGACGACGCCAACGTGGGCACGGCCAAGCACTTCGAGTACATGTTCTACATCGACTTCCAGGCGTCCATGGCCGACGTCCGAGCGCAGAACGCGCTTGCCGAGATCCAGGAATTCACCTCGTTCCTCAGGGTGCTGGGAAGCTACCCCATGGACATGACGCCATGGGACAGCGCACCATCCTCGTCTCGCAAGCCCAAGGACATGGACAATAGCAGCAGCTACTATCAGTAAGGCGATGCTTGTTGTGTAATGGTTATCACGGCGAGCTTTCTTGAATTAGAAGAAGAAATGCTTAAGAAATGTTATTTTGGTTCACTTGCTTTCCTTGGGACAAGAGAGGTAGATGTGCGTGCAATGGGGTGTATGTATATTCTTTCTTCTTTAATTCCTCGGAACATATTGAGTCCGGATATCAAAATTCAATTTTGGGAACAATAAACAGTGCTGCATCTGCATCGAGGAGGATGGTTGGATTCGCCATTTATGGGTTTCACTGCTCAAAACTGCATCTTGGCTCTACTCTCGTAGCAAGAATTGGCTGCCTGTTCACTAGGGATTTCACTGGTTCACATGGCTGATTCAGCTGTTCTTCATGTTTTCCTTTACAATGATGGAAGCCGTTTTCCTCTGAGGCCTTCTTTGGATTCAACGAAATTTTTTTTATTTCTTCGTTTTTTATGTGAAATTAAACTAATTCATGTAAAATTTCTATACAATTTCTATAAAAATTCTCCGTTCTCGCGGTCAGTTTAGATGGTCCGAGGATGGCGCTGCCCAAAACACTGAATTCTGACCCACCCAGCCTCTTGTCTGGACACTGAATTCTCGCTTTCAGTTTTTTATAATTATAAATCATTTTCATTTTCTAATACAACTATTTTTTTAATATTTTTTTTGTACATTTACATTTTTATTTTTTTAAAATTTTCGTGCTCAGACTAAAATGTCTTCTAAATTGGGATAGAGGTTTCAATACCTTTTCTATTTATTCTATGTTTTCAATTTTTTTTAATTAGCACGAATTTTTTTTCTATTTTCTATGTTTTTTTATAAAATTGAACTGATTTTTTAAAATTTTTATAAAGTTTATGTGAAATTCCTGCGTTCAGACCTACAGCTGGAAGGATTCTAGGCCCTCTGATTGGCTGGTTAATACTCGCCGTCAATCTTTGAATCAATGGTCCAGCTTTCTTTGACGAGAAGCTTCGATGCCTATCGGCATGGCGCAGCCCCCGTCTTGCTCGCACCTCCTGCCGTGCGTGGTCGCCCCCACACCGGCCGCCGCCCTTCCCCCAGCACCCGCTCCGGCGAAGACTCACCCTATCCCGGCCCCCACCTTCGCGTCGTACAATCGTCGCCTCGGTTCCACCGCCACCGTGCTGCCGCTGCTACCCGCCGCCACCAATGCATCTGCCGTGCTGCTGCTGCCTTAACCCCACCGTCACTGCTGGCCCCGCCGACACCGTGGTGCCTCCGCCTGCTGCTCACTGGTGCCGCTGCCTGCAGCCTGCTGCGTTGCCGCCGCAAGCTTCAAAACACAGCATCTGCATTTTTAGGAATCATCAAGCATAAGAATCTGTTGTTCCGAAGCTCATTCTGTCATTCTGACAGAAATGTGACGACATTATTTCCAGATAAGAAGAAGAGAAATCAATTTGTTGTTAGGATATCATAACATTGAGGGTATGTCGCAACAAGATTACTGATAAATATTGCAACCATCGCAACTCTTTTAGTACTTTTATTCTTATATAAGAAATATTTTGTTCTGAATCGAGTCCTCTCATTTCTAATCATCAAGATTTACATTTGTTTCCAGGAGAGCAGAAACGCATCGGTAGAGGTGGGAGGTGATGCTATACAATCTGCATATACTGCAGGTTCAGAGAATTGCAAATGCTCAAGTCCAAGTGCTTCATCGCAACAAAATTCCAGTGAAAACATATCTTATTATGGGATTTTGAATAGCATCAATGTTGGTATTCAAGGTAAATAGATTAAAAAAAAATCAACTTTCCTTGGATTCATGTTGTTTGATAGTGTAAATGTTACTACTCATGTGGGTTCTTATAAATGTATGACTCGGAGCAAATTAAATTGCTGCGTATGGAGGATCAAGATGGTCCTTGTGGATACCATTCAGATACATTTTGAAGTGACAAGGGCAGCAATGCTGCCACGCTTCTTGGTTGCAAAGTGTTGTACGCCCGTGGCTTTTCTTTTAAGATGACATTAGAGTTTCAAAGCTGTTGCAAGGGCCACTACAAATGAAATTGTAACCTGTACTTGAAGAATATATATTGCTCAGACATCTTGTGACAACATTGCTAAAAGTTTAAAAGAATTGCAAACATGAACTCGTAAGCAATAGTATTAATTCTCCTTTTTCTTAATGAATGTTATAAATACTAGACCGGTTTTGTTTCATTGCCATACAGGTTCTTAGTAACACCATAAAGCAAAAGATAAAAGAAAAGGTTGGAAAATGAGGATATAATGCTGTTTAAAGCAGGTCAAAGCAACACATATTACTTACCAGTTGCTTTCATCTACTCATGATCGCTATAATTTCTTAATGTAATTCTGATACAAGAGGGCGTCATATTTCTAGTGTCTTGTAAATTGGAATGGAGCAGTTATACAGCATGCGCATGTAGAATAAGGTTTCACTTTTTTTTTTTTTTTTATGTTTGCTCCATTTGTGTAAGCTCTGCGACTACTTTCGTGCCCAATGATTGACCATTGGCAGCTGCTTTTGGTTCCAATTTCCAGCTTGACTTTAATCAGTTAAGCCCGCCTACTTCACGTCACGCAAAACAAACAGCAAATCATTGTCACGCACATGATAAACTATTTAGCACGCTGCCACGTCAGCGGCTCTGAGCCTCCAAATAGTATTCACGCTGATTATTTTATATTGTTGTTGATTAATTCAAATTAATTAAACTAACCGGTGCCGAATATAAATCAGAGGGAAAAACATCGGATGACACTGCGCCAGTTTTTCTTTTTCCTCACGCTATGACAGACGATGCATTAAACAAACAGATCAACAGAGGAGATATTTCTGTTAAGAAATCTTTCGCGTGATGTTCAACAGACATACATGGCATTCGCAAAGTACCACTTAATAATGTGTCAAGGTAACCAAATGATAATGTCCAGTATGAGTTGAAACAAGATACTTCAAAGGTAAGACAGGTCGGCAAACAAGCAACTTGTTTAGTCATGTTCTATTGTCTGTCAGTTTCTTGAGTGCAAAAATCTCTACTTCTATCAACTTACAGAAAGTAAGGGGATCACCCTTTTTATGTCCTCGAACACAAACTATCGTACACAGCCCATTCATAGTTCACATATTCCTACAATGTTTTGCATCAACAAAAAGATACTCCTAAGCCTTTTCGACAGAACAAAAAACATGGTTTTAATTCTCAAGGTGACTCACAAGGCCAGAGAGGCTTGGGGCTCTTATTCAGTCCACGAGATAAACAGTGAAATCCAATGACGATCGGAGCTTCTCACCATTTTTTTGTGATGTTGCCTTGCATGACATAAGTCCCATTGCATCAGCCAACTTGCTGCTGCTTGCTGGCGTATCACATCCATGCAATACCCACCCCATGCAACCATTCAAGCCTTCCGTTCTGTGCAAGTTTTAAGCTCATCCACCTCAATGTTATAAGTCGAGCTGCTCCTGCTGCTGCCTCACTTGTAATGTGCATGAATGCTAATCCACCTCCAAGCCATCATTCGAGGTTCTTGGCATGCATTTTACATGTACTATGGGCACATGCTCGTTTTCACCCTCAATCATGTTTCCACAGGTGTCCTCTCCCTTCGGGTAATCCAATAAGACTGCATCCTCGAACATCCATTCATTCCTCTCAATGGAATAAATGTCATCAAAAGGATCCCCACATAGGGCGCAGAGGATTTGGCTCTCATCTGCAGGGACCATAAACTCACATTCTTGTTCTGCTGAACCTAGATCAGCATCAGAAGCAGCGGATAAATCGTTGTTGTTCTCCATTTCATATGATCCATGGATGTACTTACTCTTGTTCGGGTACCATTTTCTAGGTGCGATACCAGCATAGATGTTCTCAGATTCCCTCGATCCATGGCACATAGAATGCAATCTGAGTTCCTCTTCAAGCCTAAACATTTCACCGCATGTTTTACATCGATGACTTTGGTCATCAAAGAGGCTGTCAATCACATGCTCATGGTACTTGCGAAGTTTCTCTGGCTTAAATTCAAGTCCAATAAGGTCTCCGGTCTTGATTTCTACAGATTTGTGTAACAAAGTGTTTACAGCAGATGAATCAGGAGTAGGTGTCTTCTTGTCAACAATTGAAGGCTTCACAATAGTCAAAGACATAGCTGAAGCAAGGGTATCTGCAGCGTTGGCACTCGATGGTTTGTTTGGCTGCGATGAAACTGTAAGAGATGAATCAGTTGCTGGTGAAGAGATTAATCCCTTTTTAACCAGGGAACTGAGGAGACTTGAAAGTGGTGCAGCGTTATCCGCTAGCTGTGTTGAAGAGACAACAGATGGAGGTGTTGCTAGACCTGGTGGCAAAGGTGGCCGTGAACTGTTTAGTCCCTGTGCTTGCAAAGCTGCAATCTCAATAGCTGAAGTTTGCAGAGATGAAGCAGCAGCCATAGAAGTCGAAGTATTTGGAAGTGGCCCAGTTTGAACAAAAGGCTGTGCCTGCAAGCTTGCCAGATCACTGGCATTATTTGGTTTGAAACCACTCTTTAATAGACCAGCCAACAAATTACTAGCACTTGTCAGATCTGATCTTATAGGTGTGGAATCAATGGGAAATGCATGAGAATCTTTAGCAAGTCCAGGCAATTCCCTCTGACTATATTCTTCTTGAGGATTTTGACTCAATTGAGAAAATGATCTAGATGGATAAAAATCAGACTCAACAGGACTTGGGGAACGCTGACGTGCAAAAGGCACAGCAGATGAAGGTGACTGAGCAGGTGGAGGGGAAGATGACCAGTATCTTTGTTTTTGTTGCACAGAAATCTCAGCTAATCGTTTTGATGCGCTAGTTATACCATCTTGGCTTGATCTTCCAGCATACTGTCCTGCTGGCTGATTGGAAAACCGTGATACTCTAGGATCCAGCCCAGTGTCTAGGAGTGCTTTTTCCTGGGACATCCAAATAGAGGATCCTCGGGGTGCTGGAAACATTTGTCCATCAGGCCTCATGTCCCTATCATTTCTTGAATTCAATTCATGCTTACCATAAAGGTACTCTTCCTGATCCTATTAAAACAATTAATAAGGTTACAGCATTTTTCAACCGTAGGGACAAAGTGGAGTAAGACAAATAAATTATGCATACAATATGTTGGTTTTTTTTTCAGATTTTAAGCACTCTAGATTACAATAGGTAACACAATTCACAATTTAGAATTATGCTAATGTATTAATGTACCAGTAATTAGAATGGTTACTGAATATAGACTGTATTTTTCCAATATCTTCAGTTCACATACCATATATGGTGTGAGTCTTCTTCTATCTTGAAACGTTGCATCTCCAAAGCTTTGTAAGTTATCTAGTTTATGTAAGCTGGGGTCTATATGTTCAACAGCTTCCACCTCTGCCCACTTAGCCCTTTGGAAGTTTGTATACGTAGCATCGCCATCATCAGCAACCCATTCTCTTTTTCTTACTGCGTTGGTACTACCATACTCTGCTGTTTGAGAACGCATATCATCCCAAACATATTCTTCTTCCTCAGAGAACTTCCAGCTTTTATTTAATGATGGCCTACCGCTTATATCGGAACTAACTGAAGGGGTTGGAAGAAGTGCACCATCCAAACGAGCTTGCTGAATATCCTTGCTTGCATAATGGTTGCTGCGCCGGTCCAATCGATGTTCTGAAGATCCAACACCGGCACTATGGTATGGACCCACAATTCCATCTTTACCTTTGGGTTTTGAGCAAACTTGATTAGCTCCCTTAATAGGTTGCTGCGGAATACTAGAAAATGCAAGGCCCCTCGCATCTTTACCTGCCTTTTTTTCATGAACAGGATTGCCAAATGGGTCTTTTTGAGTGCGCTGTATGTTCTGCACACCATAATCACACTAAATAAAAATGTACTTTTCTGGCATGTTACATGTAGAGATATCAAGGAATCTAACAGATTAGAGAGCACTTACAGGCCTAACACTTGGAGTATCTAACCGTCGCCCTGCACTTCTAGCAGTACCTATCCTGGTAGTCCTCTCAACATCATCACCAGCATCAGCAATTAGTGGTGCTTTGCCACCACTTCCGAGCAGACCCTGTCCAAATTAAGAGGGAAATATGCCATCAGGTTTGAAGTAGGGTATACGTATGAATTGAATACTTGAGAAGGAAGAAATGCCTTGCCTTAGTTGGTTGATTGAGATGCTGTCTTGCTTCCAAATATTTTGGGTTTACATGAATGCTATTGGATGGGCGCTGGGACTGAGAATCAGGCCTGGATGGTGCAGCAACTGACGATCCATTGGAAGATGACTGAAAACCGAGTTCCTTCTCAATCATTTGGAGTGGAGCTAGAGGAAACACTCCTTTCCATGTTCCAAAAAGGTGCCTCATGCTATGATGTATTGAAGGATCAACTTGTTTATAAGCCTTGCAGAACACCTATAACAACAACAAAACAACCAAAGCAAACCAGAGTTTATTGAGACATCCAGGTCACTTAAAACAAGAAAAAATTTACAAGTTGATATTATCTCAATTAAAAGAAGATGATAATAAATGAAATACGAACCTCAGGTAACCTTGCAGAGAAATGTTTAACATAATCTTTTCCAATATTCTTCACAATACTGTCAAGTAGGTATAGAGAAGGTAGCTTCTGTTCACTTGGAGCCTACAGACATAGACAATCATCAAATGACATAGACATAACCTCACCATCCAAGCAGGAAAAAAATACTTAGCATTACAAAAACCCAGAAAAGCCAAAGCAAGGGAAAGGTAAGAAATGAACATAGGTCTAATCTGCTTCAACAGATGTGGATTTAATAGACAATCCTAAAAAACAAATACAGCAGAGTGAGCTGTAGAAAGGGCCAATGTTCCTTTCCCCCTAGCCTTTGGTGACTAGGATATGAGCCCACTTCCTAAGAATCAGAAAGGTATCCAGCTTCTCCTTTTACCCTGCAACAGAGGAACAGAAAAATCCTAGCTAAAATGCTAGCTTGAGCAGTGGCCTCCCTGACTTCAGGAGTGTAGCGAGATTACAGAAAAAAAGAGATACACAAATGAAGGCATCAAATGCACTGGGACTATTCAGAAGTGTAAGAAGAAGCTAGCCACACCAGTGGTTTAAGTACTTTATGTCATCCAGCCTTCTCATCATTCCATCAATACCTTTGCACATATGCATAACGGTTTATTATTATAGATATCTGGAACTCTTGGTAATGCAGCTGACTAAGAAAGGTAGCCTCGATGATCTGAGAACTTGGTGAGCATGAGTGACACCCAATGCTGTTTTGAGGCTTTGGAGAAGCTCTGTTCAATATTCAACCAAAAAGCAGGTAATGTTTAAGCGTGACACTCAATGCTGTTTTGACACTTTTGTGAAGCCTTGTTCAATTTTGTACAATAAAGCAGGTAACTTTTAAGTACCACTCAAATCAGAACACTGCCACGTTTCAAGAACCACAAAATTGCACCGTCAAGTGTGTTGGCTCTTTGCAATAGGAAACATATCCAATGAGTTGGAACTTCACAAAAGCAAAGGAAGCAACTATGTTGGAACTTTCACAATGGCAGCAAACATATAAGCCGTGTATTAACACATGACTAGTAACGCACGAGCGAGGAGAGAGGGAGAGTAATAAATGTTCCGTTAGCGACCTCGAAAGAAACAAGACAAAATTGCCTGAACATCAATAAGCATTCCCTTTTCCAGCCGTTTTTACAGTTTACAACTTTACATACGACGAAGAAAATATCACAAACAAATCGATGTTGATATCTACAACTAATACTAGTACAGTAATCTCCTAGAGCACCTCTCCTGTATCTAGCATAAGGATATACATGGTGCTACTGATTGAACCCAAGGCCTTTTTGCAGCTATGTTTACATGGTGGTGAGATTAGGAAGAGTGGAACAGCATATGGTGTGAAGAAGGCATCGAAGGTCACCTCGAGTATGTTGGCACAGATGAGGGCGGCGATGGGCTTGGCTGCGTGGAGGTTCTCGCCGGCGATGATGGTGAGGTTGGTGATGATGGGCTTGGAGTTGAAGGTGAGCTCCCCGAGCGCCGTGCGGTACTGCGCGAGCAGCTCGTCGACCATGGCCTGCTCGGCGGCGGCAGCGGGCGGGGCGCCATTGGAGGCGGCGGCGTAAGATCTGGGGTCCCGCGACGGCGGAGGCTGGCCGAGGCGCGGCTTCTTGGGGTTGATTGCGGCGGATCTGCGGGCGGGGGCGGAGGTCTCCATGGAGGCCGCGGAGGCGCGCATGGCCTTAGGGTTCCGGGCGCATGGGTGGGTGGCTAGGGCTAGGGTTTGTCAGAGGCGGTGGCTCGGGCAATCTTGCCGAGGTCAGGTGTCTGCTGGGCGGAGGGCAATCGAGCAGCAGCTGAAGCGGAGGCGGTACAGTGGATACAGGCTTCGCGTAAGCGTTTCCAGTCTCTCGGCTCTCTCTCCGCCGGAAGCGAGGACGAGGAGGACACGGGCTGACAGACAGACGATTTTATCACTTAGCCCGTTTGAATTTACAGAATTTGTGAATGATGGGAGGGTTGTTCTTGCCATAAACTTGTGATTACTGCTAGTGTTTTTCAATAGTAGGAAGATTATATTGATTTGGCTAAAAAATAAGTAAGATCGATTATCATCAAGTATAAAGAATTATCACATTGATATAACAAAAAACCTATGATACATACGGAACAATAATATTTCCTAAATAATTGTTGAAAAGAAAATTTTGTGTGATTCTTTTTTTTATGTCTGGTTTATAGGTATAGTAATATCCTTGTGTGTATACACTTATTCACACCACTATGCACACTTACGTACATGAGTAGTTTATAATTAGCTTATAAGAACACATCGAGATATCATTAGAACCGTGTAACAAATAAAATCAGATGTTATAACAGTGTTTTGTATGATTGCAAAATGAAGTATAATTTTATTTTTAACAAATAACTCTTGTCGTAGCCAGCAAGCACAATAAGACAAGTTGGCAAGCGCATAGCAGCAAAACTCCATCCTAATGTCAACTGAACACATATCTACTGACTTAAAATTATCTATGATTTTACCATTCACAGGTGAAGCTAGGAATCAAAATAAGTTTTAGTATACCATTTTATTATTAGGAGAGGCCAAATATTTAATTAGCAAATATTAGTGCAAATCTAACATAGGGGGCTAAGCCTGTGCTCCACCCCCCCCCCCCCCCACCATTGAAATGAGGTTTTGAAACTCACAATATTCTCATGTAAGCGGCAAGTTAACCTTCAATGAGTGGGCATCAAGATGGCGATAGAATACAATTTGGTGAGGTATCACAACAAAATGACCATGCGCCGTTACCCAACTGAGCTAACATTTACTCTCTTACTTAGTCCCGATGCCCATGCTAATGCTACGGCCGAAGGAAAAATATTAATTAATATTAAATTTTGATGAAGTTTCTCATTATTCATCACCATAAAAAGTTAAAGTTTATATGCATCATACCTAAAATTTAACGTGCTTTAGAAATTTCTGAACAAATATAAATATGTTTTCTTTACACTCATTGTCGCTACCTCAAATAAAAATATACTCCCTCCGTCCACGTTTGTTGGACGTATTAGCAAAATACTTGAGGGAGTATTTAGTTATCAACATGAGACATGTAGTACAGTTGTTCATTAATTATGAAGTATCAAACAAATCAAATAACGAATTATAAAACCCATTGCACTTACACAAAATTGCAGGTCTAAAAAATAAAATTTATTGTCAAAGGTATCATTATACCACAAAACCTCGTAACTGCATGCCCACATTCGAACCGCCAAGTTAAAGCAATCAATATCCATTGGCATATGGATATTAAAAATTTGTTAAAGTATTTTTCTTTTTGTTTGAACAGGTTAAATCGGCCGGGACATGTTTAACGAAAATCGCAAAAACCAATGAAAACTAGTCAAAAACCGTTCTAAATCCAAAAATAAAAAATTAAACAAAATTTAGTCGAATAGTGGTTTTTTCGGTTTATCGAGCGGTTTTACCAGTTTATCGAACAGTTTTTTCGCTTTTATCAGTTTCTAGTTTCAAATTTTGAAACCCACTGGTTTCACCGATTTATCTCTCGGTTTTACTGGTTTTTAAAATTGCAAAATTTTTCAAATTTCAATTTTTTTGAATTTTTGAAACGAAAACAGTCATTTGATGAAACCGACGAGACCAGTTTTTGTGGTTTTCTTGACCCTGCCAGCACCACGCCTGCACGAGAACAATGCATGCACGCCTCAGAGGGGTTCAGGTTTATAGCAGATATCCACTTTGTTACCCGATAACAACTTTCATGTTTTAAACAAATTGAAGACGATTTTTCTATTTTTGTTAACAAACCATGGTTTGTGTGGGTTCAAAAAAGGAAGATCTGGAAGAGGTTAACTGTTAGATCTGTAAGAAGTATTTGGAGAAAGATTTGATTCGTTGAATTTGTAAAAAAAAATAACTTTGGGTGCATTTTTTTTAGTACATAATATAACCATCTTTGTGGAGGACATCTTGACAGATGTACATAGAAAAGAAAAACCGTTTTAAAGGTGCAGAGATTCTCAATTTGGTGCAGTTTAGAGAGTGGTCCAATAAATGTTTTTAATCATTAAATAGTGGTGACTCGACATTATGATTTTATAGCTTCACATTTTTTATTACTATTCTATTTTTTTCAACTCTCCATATTATCTATCCTAAGATTAATGTTCCATCAGATACAATCAAAGCAGATCCAGATGATAAAACGTGGATACTTCAAATTTAACATATACGTTTATTGGTACATATATTATACTCTCTTTGTTCTTAAGTATACTCGTTAGAGTTTACAAGTTTTTCTTTTTACTTGTTATTCTCGTTTCTCAATACATATTTCTCTATTTTTAATATATTTTTATCTCTATCTCTCTCCTTCTTATTTTCATCCTTTCTGGTTGTTTTCATCATTTTATATTCGTGTCCGCACTTAAAACGATAAAATGATAAGTAAAAGAGGACGAAAGAAGTATTCTTTAAGCAGGGTGGACCCAGCACTAGGGCCACTAGAGCGATAGCCCTAGTCTTAGCTCTTGATTACAGTGAAAAATTATTAATTTCCTATAATCTAAAATAATTAGCACCAACTCTCAGGAGGCGTTTGGTCGGGTATTTTTCCGCTGTAATCAGATTACAGAGCAGCCTATTTACGTTCCTAGTTGTTTGGTTCAATCGGATTGTAATCAATTAACAGTGCGATCCAATCGCGGTCTGTGGAGGAATGTTACCGCTCGCCTCCCACCGTAATCGACTCCCGCAGCCGCGAGTCGTAACCCTACTCGCGAGCTTCGTCTCTCCTGCACCGCACGCAGCGGCGGCGTCTCTCTCGTGAGTCCCCGGCAACCCTCCGCCAGTGGCGCTCCAAGGGCGACGCGAACCGCAGCTCGCAGCTCGTCATCGATCTCCACGAGCCGCGCACCGCAGCTCTCAGCGAACCGCCCGCCGCGCGCCGCAGCTCTCAACCCTCTTTCTCTGAAGGACCGAGTACCTGAACAGATCGTTTGTCGCAGGTTTTTGATTCATTCGACCTTCCAGTACACAAACCTGCCGTCCCGCTCCCCTGCACGCCAGTGCCGTAGCCACGAAGGTTGGCTTCACTGCGCACGTCAGGAGGAAGCATCTACGCCGCTCCTGGGGACCCCGTCGTGCTCCGCGCTGAGCAGCTGGTCGGCCCAAACGAGCAGAGCAACGCGAAGATGAGCGCTACTGGAAGTACTGTCTTGATCACGTCCGGAGGCTGTAAACCGAGCGCCGTGATATTTACCCGATCACATTAGCGTTTGCAAACAAACAAAATGAGAAAGCAATAGTTCAAATGCTAATCAGTCCATGATCCACTCACATTATTACCATTGACGTCGCCAGACACATAACCAAGCATGTCCTCAATGTAATGCTTCGAGTCTTCTTCCTAATACTAAATCCGCCCCCTGTCTTTGAAGACACATATCCAGCAAGTGTACATAAAAAATGTTGGTAAATCAAAAACAATTTGGATACTTAGGCCAAGCGTATTGGGCCAGTGACTCAACACCGGATACGCTTTGGCCCATTAGAAGGCACGGCCTAGCCCACTATGAGGCATATCCACGCATTCCCTAGCTGGCTCTCCCTGCCCTAGCCGCCAGAAGTACGCAGCCGCAGGCACTTCGCCTCCACCTCAGCAGCAACCGCCGGCGGCAAGGCGGCTACCGGATCCGGCGAGGTGAGCCGGTATCCTCCCCTTTCTTCTATGTCATTCGTTTGGCGCTTTCTTTTCCCCTTCCTCATCTTATTTCACAATCGATTCATTCTGCTATGATCATATGGTGAGTGGATACACTAGTGCTTTGTCTGTTCCTGCTTCTCCCTCTGTTTCTGCTTTTCTAGTTAACTAGCTTCCTTGTTTTTCTCAGAATCCAAACGTAACTACCAGACGATTCTTGAATATGTTGGTTGACTACATAACCGGACTTTGGGATTTACATATTCTTTGTTGAGAAATTGGGATGCATAGCTAGTTTCTAATTTTTAAGATAACAATGGTCATAGAGAAAAAAGAATGGACCTGATTTTCAAATCAAAGTAGTTCAATCATGTGATCTTGATATTGCTAGTCTGATTGGCCCCTGCTGTGTTTTCAGTCTGGCTCTTTACTTGAGCTCTAGCTTTTGGGAGCTCCTCTGTATAAAATCTTACTCGGTTTGTGAGTCTGAGCTACTGTTAGGCTGTTTAGGGACTATTATTTATTATTCACTGCTCATACGAACTATATTTTTATGTTCTTGAAGATCTAATCCCACATCTTTCTGGACAGATTGAACTTTGAACAGGGTTGACACGTGTCTGTCGAATATGTATCTCCATTACTACATCAATGAGAAGGGAGACAAGGTTTACACCACTAAGGTTGTATGAGCTCACTTAATCTTGGTTGGCTTGTTGAGGATTCTTTGTTTAGTCTATGCTGATGTGCCTATCTTTTTTTTTCTCTGCAGAAGGAGTCGCCTCTCGGGGTGCCAACACAGTCGGCTCACCCAGGTACACCGAACTTCCTTCACTGAAGCGCCTAATCCCTGCTGATTTTTTTTGGGCGACTGCTCCCTGCTGCTATATTGCAAATAGTTCATGTTTACTTGGACATAATAGCGTGGTGCTTCTATGTACTTGAAGGGTATAGTTATTGTAGCTGGCTGGCTCGTGTGCGACACTGGTACAGGTTTTGTTGTTAGTTTGCTACTTGCAGTTGTAAGAAGAAAGGGCAATTGCTTTTTTGACCCTGTTTCGAAGTCTAATAGCCAAATTAACCCTATTTTCTGGACTTTGCCAGTTTGACCCTGTTTTTCAGAAACTAACATACAGATTGACCCTGTTCCGTTAAACTCATTGACGGTGTGAAGTTGTAGCTAAAAAGTCAAGAATACCCTTGCTTATTTGATTCTATTTTGCATATGTTTCTGCTCAGTTGACCTTGATATTATTTTTTGAGATGTAAATATACTACATATATGAACACATGCTATTTCTAAAGCATTTTGATAGAATTTGAAATAATGTTTTAACTTCAATTAATCAAAGTTAAATAAAATTTTGGCAAAAAAATTTGTAGCATTTTGATTTGACAAGCAATATGAATTTTTTAGCCTCCTCCATTGCGGCCTTTGCCTCCTCTGCAGCAGCCTCTCGTGAAGCAGCTGGCTCGCACGTAGCAGACTCCTGCACAGCCGGCCCGCAAGCGCGCCGCACGCACGACCAGCAGACTCCTGCACAGCTGGCTCGCACGCACACTGGCCCGTAAGCACACGCTGCGCGACTAGCCGCCGCCCTGCAGGCAC
>BCLG01004026.1:0-28021 GCA_001602295.1 Zoysia matrella
AGAAGATACTTCCAAAATCCTGATAACAGGAAGAGTGTCCCCAGTATTCACATTTTTTGGAAAGATTTCTGCAAACAGAACAATGTCACATTCAACTTACCCCAATTATCACATGCTCAGAGAAGGTGTCGATAGCAGCCAGTATACCACTGATAAGAAACATGTGTTCCATTAGATTTTTGAGAAGTCATATTGACTACGAAGAGATCAAAATATGGAGATCAGTTTCTAAAATTTCAAGAGGCCAAATAAATAACACATGTTTAACTTCATGTTTTACTGGTTCAACAAGGCATAAAAAATACTCCTATATATGGATTTACCTTAGACACTCGAAATATTTTACACATTATACCAATTATATATTGAAAAGTACAAAAACCACTTATTTCAAGAATAGTGAAGAAGGTAAGTAAAAAATTGGCATTATTATTTCTAATAAAGAAAAAGCTGCACAATTATGATAGAATGGAAGTAAGAACATAAATTACTTTGGCCACTACAGATAATCAGTAGCAACTTACGTTAATGATTTTCCATGAAATACGATTGGTGGAGCAATGGCAGCAATTATGCAAAAGCCAATGTGGATCTGCACCAAACATTATAGCAAAATTATGTTATCTGTGCAATAAGCGATGGCAAGCAGTGGTTGAATTGAAATGTCGAGGACACGTAAATATGAATCAGTTGGAGTTACCAGGTAACAGAGGAAAAACCATCCGAAACTGAATGCACTATTAGTCCTGTTTACCAAATTAATAAGGAACTGTCAAGCAAGTACAAGCAGGCATCTTATTATATATTTAAAGAAGCAACAAATGAAGAAAAATGCAACACTATTTAAAATGCATGGATGTGAAAAATGATAGCATACCTCATTGCACGGTACAGGGGCCTATACCATATCAAGTACGATAGAGGAATTCCAAGCAAAGCGTAGATAGTTGCAAGGAAAAACAGCTTTGAATCTGCAAAAGTGCAAGGACAAGACAGACCAATCATTTAGTACGAATTGATATAAAAAACACTGGTATTTGAAGATAACCTGAAACCTCACCTGCCTCCTTGATCCAGCAGACTATGACAGCGATGAAGTTCCATGAGAGGCAAAGCACAATTCCTGCAATGAGAACATAAACCGAAAGCCATCATAAGCAATCACTGCTAGCAGGTTATGAAAAACACCACATCTAAAAATCAGTCATATTCTGTCCTCTACCTAGACTTTAAAATGTGAGGGAAGGTAGCAAAGTTAAGGAAAGTACGAGTAAACATTCCTAAATCACTGATCCAACAAAAGGGTCCATGTAAACATACCGAGCCAGCTTGCAAATGCAAGGTACTGCAACTTCTGCACATTGGCTGGAATCTCGTTGGCAATATCGTGGTGAATGATCGGGAAGAATGGCGGCCAGTTTTTCTCCTCCATTGGCACTCCAGCTACATCAAACAAAAGTGACTTATCAGACTTACACAGCTGAAAGCTCGAACTGACAGAAACCGGGGACCAAAACCCAACACACCATTTTTCAGCGCCTCCTCCCTCCTCTTGATATCCTACAACCACGAACAAACATACGCCGTGAGACACAAATGACCGAACCACGACATGAGTCCAAGAGAGGAACGGAGAGCAAAACCCCACCGCTTCTCGCCGCTTCAGATCTGTTTCCCATGACGAGAGCTCCCTCGCATTGCTCTTCGATTCCTGCACGGCACACAGCGTCCCCGAAACCCACGGATTAGCAGCGGCGGCGCGAGGGAAAGACAGCTCAAAAACAGTGAGGCCAGCATTCGAGGGGAGCATCATCTCACTCACCCCCATGTTGTCGAGCGGGACGTCGACGACGGCGTCGCCCCTGCCGGCGCCCCCGAAGCCGCCGGGCTCCGTCGGCCGGAACCCGTACTGCTGCTTCCCGCCGCCGCCGGCTCCATTCTACAAAAGTAGCGATTGTTCGTCAGACACCTACTCACACCCTCCAGATCTACTACCAAACATTTTTCGGGTAGGCAGCCAAATTCCGCGGAAGAGAGAAGGGCTCACGGAGTAGGGGCCGTCGTCGGCGTCGCCCTCGTCAAAGGGGTTCGGGTCGTGATGCATTCTCGCCGCCTTCGCTTCTCGGAGCAAGAACGAACGAGACGGTGAGCGGCGGGTTAGGATTGTGGATGCTGCGGGCGGCAGTTGTCTGGGGTCACTTCCAGATCAAGGAGCGTAGCAGTTCCTCCGCATTTTTTGCACGCCTCGCGTTGCGCGGCGCGGCGCTGCTTTTCACGTGAGCGTGGTGGGGCGACTGCAGTGTGCAAGTGGGTAACTAGTGCGGGGCCCGCGGGCGCGTTTGGTCCATCTCAACCTTGCGGCGCCCACCACGAGGACGGGCCGTCGGCCCAATCCGCTTAGTACCATTTTGGTCTAGGTTGGGTAAAATTTGGCCCAAAATAACGATCGAAAGATTGTTTGGGCCTCGTCACTAGCCTGCGAGAGAATTGGGGACCGACTCGAAGTACCGTCGGGACGCGGCGCGTGTCCAGGAGCTCACTCCAAAGCAGGAGCTGAAATCAGGGAGGCGGCCTCGCTACGGAAGCAAAGGCTCGTCTCTATCTTCTTCTTCCCCTAGCTAACCTCGCCTTCGGCCACTCCCATTTAATTCGCGCCATGTGCGAGCTCCACGTGCCTCTCACGCCTCCCAAGCTCGTCACCAACAACGCGCTAGCTAATTAATCACTTAAAGCTCGAGGGATCGGAACTCAAAGCAGTATCAAGCTTAGCCGCTAACCGGGGGCGTTTAGTGTTGTTTACGCTAATCACATGACGCTCATCATGCAACTTGTACGATGGGGTGGACAGCAGCTTGCTTAGGGTTCCACACGCGCGCGATAGAGTAGAAACGACTGTTCTTTGTTTTTCCTCTAGCTTTGTAATCGGCGTTCAAACTTTGCGGAGACCGACGGTGTTTTGTAGGAGTTCGCGCGCGCGATGGAGGAGTACGTAGACAACGGTGGCGATACGGTCAAAACCGCGCGAGGTACACATGCTGCCGTTCCTCTACGATCGGCAGGGATCCCTCCCTGTGTCATGTCATGTGCAGCAGGTTCAATATGACTGCAATTTCGGAGCACGCTGACTCTGATCACCGATCGAGCTAACTCTGGCTAGTTAATTAGCCGCCAGACGCGCTGCACGGGTCCCCGTACCTAAGGTCGATCGATGATTGCAATTTGCAGGTGTTAAGCTAGGCCGTCAGTTTAACCATGTGCCTGTCTGATACTCCCTCCGTTTCAAAATAACTATGTTTTTAGATTTTCAAACATCCACTTTTGACCACCCATTTTTTCAAAAAAATTATAAAAATATTATTTATTTTATTGTAAAATGATTTATTATTATAAATACTTTAAGATTGTCTTGTTAGTTTTTGAATTTTTAGAAAATTTTTAAATAAAACAAATAGTCAAATATCAATTTTAAAAAATAAAAAGATCCTTTATTATGGAACAGAGAAGTACTATTACTAGTAGCAGCAGCAGATAATAAACGGGCCGGGGTTGCGTGCAGCTGCATGGAAGCAGGAGTAGCTAGCACTAGTCTGCGATCGAGCGTCACTCCTCGATTGGATCAGCTTCGATCGCAGAACGGAGACGTCCTTCTTTTCTGCACTGAAAGCAGGGAGATGACGAGGTGCTGATCAGTGGCATATTTTAAGCACTTGATGATGATCTTGAAACAAGGAGTTACGTACAGCTCTGAATTACAGAGGAGATAGTGTTGTACCCGTGTGTCATATATCCAACTCGATCGACCTTAGGTAGGTGAAAGATGAGTTGGTGTAGATGAAGTAACTGGAGTACTGGTATGGAGCATGGAGTGATGAGAGGGGCATATAGCTCGATCGAGAGGTTCCTTTTGATCATGTTGCTGCCGAGGACGTCACATGGCCGGATGCTTCTCATTCCCTCTTGGCCCATATCCTATGCATGCATGCCTCAGCACGGCTAGTGGCAGCAGAGAATCCCAGCATGCCGCAGTGCATACTCCATACATGTCATATGGAGAGCCGAGAGGTGATAGAGAGAGAGAGAGAGAGAGAGAGAGAGACCGGCCTCGTTTTGTTCCCAGTAAGAACAAAAAAGAGATGGATGGATCGATTTGATGGTAGGAGCTGCACATTTTTCTATTCCCAGCTCACGAGCGCGCGAGCGCGGGAGTTGGGCAACGAATTGATGGCCGGAGCTAGCTGGACGGAATCCCAAATCATACGACGATGTGAAGGTTGGTGGGGATCACAACTGAACTTTCTGCAGCGTAGGAGGAGTACTCTAACGAATATTGAAATTATCGAGGCACGCCATCGGTTACTGGCTGGGGATACTAGAGTATGGGATTGGCGAGTGAATGCTAGCTGCATGGACATTGGCTCCGGCTGCTTGTTCTAAAAAATAAACAGTACTCCATTCACCAGTATGATTATTTTGATGTGTGATGTAATGTTCACCAGTATTTGCCTTCCATTGATACATCCCAACTGATTTGAAAACACGTAGCTAAGCGCCAAGCGGCTACACAACTGATTTGAAAACACGTAGCTAAGCGCCAAGCGGCTACACATCGGTCTAAGGTTTGGTACCAGGACAAGCTACACCTTTGCGATAGTTTAAAGGGACCACGGCATGGTTAATTTAACCCAAATGTCAGGGAGATCTAATTGACGGGTTCTTCTATGCTTTGGCTATAAGCTAAGAACGTTTTAATATCGGGAACCTAGCTAGATAAAGACAAAGGGTTTTCATTCCTTAGCAGCACCCCCTCAGAATAAACAAGTAACAAAGAGTGCACATTTCCTTCACTAATCCACTTTTTGACAGAAATACGAGTTTTCTCTGCTCTTACTGAATGTAGAGTACAGATAGTGAGTGAACCTAATAAGACCCTCTTTTGTTTGCGGGAAAATTTTAAATCCTATATTTTTCCTATGGAATTTCTGCGTTCCAAAGAAAACCTAAGTATATTATCACCTACATCACGAATCCGCTTAAAATGGTAATTATATTTCCGCTTAAAAATTACTCCTACATACTCCCTCTATTTTTAAATTGATGTCGTCGTTGACTTCTAACATCAACTTTAATCATTCGTCTTATTCAAAAAAAATTGTTCAAATGTAAAAATTTGAAGTTGAGATTAAATTAACTCTAATGATAAATCAAATTATAAACAAAATACGTCATATTTATAAAAAAAATTGAATAAAACAAATGATCAAAGTTGATGTTAAAAGTCAACGGCGACATCAATTTAAGAACGAAGGAAGTAGGTTGTTAGGGTTGCTCATCGACTGCAGTTGTATTATTGTTTTCAAATGCAAAAATGTAAGTCACAGATGGTTACTCCAAGGGGAAAAAAAAAGTTGTCACAGATCACGAGCTTGCATGCTGGCATTCTCAGAAACTTAATTATCTGTACTCCAGGATATTTTTGATATCCCTAGTTGATCACGTCTTTACTAAACTAATAGCCACTCCTTGAGACGAAGATTCTCTTGAATTAGTTAAAGCACATCACCATAATTGCAGCATGATACAAAGGACAAATGTATCCCACATCTAGGCCACCTAAACCAATAATTTTAGATTGATCATTTTAAAAATGTGAATTGATCAGTATTTTATAGTGCCATGACAGGCAGTCCTCAAATTCCAATTCAGCGACAGTCCTCCGTAACTAACTCCAAACAATTCCTTTTAGTGCTTTGTGAAGTAGAGGTCAGGCATTGATGATCACTTTTTGGACACAAGTACTCGAAGTCAATGAAATTCCAAAGTGTGGTAACATGGGTGACCAGTGCGACTCCAGTTCATCGAGAATCTTTAGAAGTTGATTGATTGAGAGAGAGAGAGAGAGAGAGAGAGAGAGAGAGAGAGAGAGAGAGAGAGAGAGAGGACAATAAACTGAAATCCATATCTAACTGGCACGATGTGCAGTTGTCAGCAGAAAAGAAACATAGTGCACACACATCAAAAAATACTCCATGCGTGCGCTGTGGTTAAGTGACAAGGCTCTTAATCTTGACTCAACTCCAAGATGCTACTCGTAAGTCAAACTGGTCTGGTAACATGTTCGTAATTTCTAAATTAGCCTACCAAGATTAGCTAGCACACGCGATGCCTGTCTGTAAACTAGATTCCTCAAGTGAGACACAGGTTGAATATGGTTTGACTAGCAGGCTAAAAAGAAGTTAATCGTGGGCATCCATCCTTATTTCTCATTCTTATTTTTCTTAAGAAAATTAAGGGATCCGTCTATCAAGGATATTAAAATATATATATATTTATTGCCTTCATGGGAATGTAGAGAGGAGCTACATGCCTTCAATACATTAAAATGGAGTTTGCAAACAGTAGTCCAAGATGGAAAACAGTATTATTTCCTTTTTTGGAAAAACGATTAATTTAACATGCAAAACTCGAGCACCAATCACCTTATGAATACTGGAAGCGCATAAAATATCTGCCTAGCTTGATCATAAATTCGTCTTCTAGCAAAATTGTTTAAAAAAATACGTGCATCTTAAAAGATGATCTTCCAAAGAATACATTACTATAGTGCTAGGATTTTAACATTTGTGGGCACTGCTCTTGTTTTATTAGCCATGTCTGAAAGGACTAGGTTGACTGATGAGATAAATGTCAAAACTAGCCAGATTGTACAGTACGAAATTAGTAATTACGGTGGACCTTGCAGGAAACTACACTGGACACTTCAGCCTACGTACCTGAACTTTTCGTTGATGCATTCAAAAAGCGCACTATAAAAAAAAAGAAGCAGCAAAACCAGAAAATATAGTGATGGATTGGACTACATACATAAACCTTATTGGGAACTAAATTAGCCATTTCAAACATTGGTGAACGGTTGCATTCTCATTTTTAAAACTTTGTTAATATTTTTATTGGACATCATCGGTGGCTGGTGGTTTAATATATACCACCAGTTGCCGAAAGAGATAATATCAAACTTCGGCACTTCCAGCATGCTTTGCGCCGAAAACGCCTTCAAATACTGAGTCGAGATCTTCTGTGCACTGAAACCACACACTTTCATTGAGGCCACAAGGTTGCGGACACATGAGATCCCCAATCCTGGATGTCATTAGATTCAATGAAACTTCCATCAGGAAGCAACTCGCCTTTGTTTAATCTCGTTGCAGCGTCACCTTCAGAAACCACTTGCCCTTGATGAATTTAAATATTTCCAGGGGAGCAAGAGTGAAATCTGAGTTGATCTATTCCAAACCATTTTAATTAATAACAGTGAGATTTGTGTGTGTCTATCGACTTGCTCGGCAAAGAATTTATATATACGCGTGTCCTTGTTTGATTTATACTCTTGTTTGCGACGCCGCTGAATGTTTACTTGTGTTATAATAAACTCATGCAGTCTCTGATGAGCTATTACGGTCGTTTTCCAACTAATCAGTTAGATTTCGTCCAATCGAAAACCATGGCATCAGAGTGTTTAGTGTTAAGTATACCAGATCAACTGATGCATGCCTGCTACAGGCCGGCCTGATCATTTATCTTTGTGTGTTTGAAATACGTGTGCACGTCTACATTTGTAAGTGATCTCAAAGGATAAAGAAGTAGACATGATAAAGTTAAATATAAGATGTATTCAGCATGAATTTGAGGAAAAGGTGTCTTACCACACTAAAATTCCGCTGGTTCAAGTGTATGTAAATTATTGTATGATATGACAATTATTGTGATATCTAGAAGCTGGAATTTGTTTTGTTAAAACTTTTTTCTAAGGGCAGTCCTAATGCTTGAAACTATACACAGTTTCCATAGCAGCTACATCAGCAAAAAATCACTTATATAAACTACCTCACACAATACAAGTATCTTCGGGTAATAAATATTATTTTTTCTCTCTTAATTCCTAACATTTTCTTCTTCCAAATACCATTTTTTTTCTTATTCAAGACCAAGTATATGCATGCGGGCCCCATCACATAGAAACTGGTGGTTTCTTCCAATGCTATATTTTGGTTTTTTAGTGTCTTGAGGCAAGAGTAGACATGGTTTTCTCTACTAAGAAATAGTTTCTTCTAGTTTTCCTCTCTTTTTATCATTAATTAAAGTGCCATGTTATCATTTTGCTTAGGTGGAAAGTCTAATAGAGATAGAAACCACCATTGAGACTGCTCTAAATTGTTGCGAGTACCATCACACAGCAACCTACCAGCTGTTCATTAAAGCAGTCCTCTTATTTCATATAGAAGACAATTTCATGCCATTTCAGATCGTAGTACTTGGTAATTGGTGTACACACGCAGGCGCGCTTGTGTGTGCCCCGCGGTGAAACGACCAAAAATACACACAAGTATACTTTCTCCGTTCTTAAAATATTGAGTCTGTTTGTTGCCCGTATGAACGAGGCTGACTCGTATTTGATGAGAGGCTTATTGTAATCAGGTTGACGATACACAGAGCAGTCTATTTGGTTGGTTGCATGTACAGACATAGGCTGAGAAGAGATGTTGTTTGTTATTCGCACCAGGGTAGCGCGTATGAGATAAAAATAAAGAAAAATAAATAATTTTAATATTTAACTTGTGTAATCACACTCTAATAACATCTATTTTAATTTTTTAGATCTTAATCTACTTTGATATATTAATTATGTACAAATATCATTAATTATTCCTCGTAACCTGTACGCAGCGGGCTGGTCAGCAAGGAACGGGACTCAGATCCTTCCTCCGGAGCCAGGCGCGGGCGCACTTTTTGCATGCGGCTGGCCAGGCGCAGGCAGCGTCCGCAGGCAACCGAACGCTGCCGTGGTGCACGCGCCCAGCCAGGCCGGCCTGCGCCCAGCTATCCGATCACACTCGGTGTTGACTTTAAAGCTAACTTTCATCGTTCGTCTTATTTAAAAAAGTTTAATAAGTATTATATATTTTATTATAATTTATTTTATTATCAAAGTAGTTAAAATCATGAGTTACAATTATATTTAAATTAATTTTTTTAAATAAAACAAATAGCTAAAGTTGATGTTTGAAATTAACAACATAAAAATTAAAAAATGAAGGGAATACACTGTACCAGCCGCATATGGCAGCTCGCATACGCATTTCAGCCAATATGAACTGGCCCCACGAACGAAGATGCTTGCCTACACGTACATCCGCCCTGCAAAGTTGTGATCCCTACATTCGCCATGGGTTATTACGCAAACATTTAAACATAGTAGCTCAATTCTATACGCTGCAGAAATACTATACATATTTTTAGGCATGTGAATTGAAGCATTTAAGAACTGCAGATGCAGAGAGATGAGCTAGGTGTCGATCTGGTCGCCATGATGGCCTGAGACTGCGTTCGGTTTTAACAAAATAAAAGAGAATTGAGGACTGAATTTTTATCCAGAGAGCAATAGATTCATTCCTCTTCTAATTCACTTGGCCCACTTGGGTTAAGCCATAATCGAACGCAGCCTTAAGGTGCAAGGCGGTTGCGTGCGTGGCCTCTGTCGTTCCGTCCGTCAGTGGGTCGTCGTCACGAAGGCAGGGATCGAGTTTTTCACCATGCATGCATGCATGGCTTTTTACCGCGCGCGACAAGCGCGTGCCGCGGCCATGCCGCCTTGCGTATGGAGGTGGCACACCGGCCGGCCTCTCGCCCCCACCTCGCCTCCCGGGCGCGTCCCGTCCCTGGAGGAGATCACGGCATCCACCCGTCCGTCGGTCCGTCCGTCCGTCCGTTGGTCAATCGCCCGTCAGCTGCTGCTCGCGTCCATAGCATATGCTGATATGCATGCACACATCGCCGCAAATAATTTATATTTCGAGGAAAAATCTGCCGGAAAACAATACAGAAACCAGGCAGCCCATCACTCACAACCTCTTGTCCCTCTCTCCTTTCTCTCTCCTCTGCCCTTACATACTGTTTCTTTATTGCTCCTCTTGGAAGCCAACTCCAAGTTAACCCATCTCTCTCTCTCTCTCTCTCTCTCTCTCTCTCTCTCTCTCTCTCTCCATCCTGTTGCTTGCTTGGTGTAGAGAAAAGGGAGGTAGAATGCCCATTTCTCACATCCTGCTTCCTCTCCACCCTACCTCCTTTTCTCCCCCCACACAAAAGCTAAACAAGTTTGCTTGCTCGCTTTCCTGCTGCTGCTACCTCAACTACTGCCTCGCTCCAAGCAGATCAAGCCAACCTGCAGCCTCAAGAACGCTGCCATGCCCTAGCCTTCTTCCGCGCATCGATCCCGAAACCCAGGGCTAGCTAGCTGGTGCATCGCGCCGGTCTCGGGCTCTTGGCTAAGCTATCAGCAAGCTAGTCGTGGTGGTAGTTGATTGGAAGCGAGAGAATTATTGAGCGACGCGCGGTTGTTGCAGCTTGCATCCACTACAGAGCCCCCTGTGGATCGCCAGCGGTGCCCTAGCCAGCGCAATATAGCCATGTGCGACAGCTACTTCCTTCAGAGGATGGAGGGGGACCAGGCCGGCGGCGGGGACCTCACCGACGTCGTCCGGGCCAGCGGCGTCGTGCCGGGAAACGCCGAGGTGCCGTCGACGGCTGCCGAGTGGCAGCTCCAAGGGGAGCCGATGTTCTACCCGCCGCCGGCGTCGTCGTCGGACGGCTGCGCGGGTAGTACCGGCGCGAGCGTCTTCGGTGACCCTTTCTCGGGCCTCGGAGACCCGTTCAGCAGCGACTTCTCGTCGGGCGCCGACTTCCTCGACGCCATGCCGGACGCGATGGCCAAGGTCGGCTTCGACACGGCTGTCGGTGGGGGCGGCAGCGGCTGCGGAGGGGGCGGTGCCCAGATGTTGGACATGAGCCGGAAGGCGCCTCTCTTGCCGCGAGGGGTGCAGATGCCGCCGACGGTTGGCTTGCTGGGGCCGAGGGTGTTGCCATCGCCGTTGTCGCCGAGGGCGATACGTCCGTACCCGCCGATGGGTGGCGACATGGTCAAACTCGGCATCACGGCCGGGCAGATTGCCGGGTGCGCCATCGACGCCGCTGTCGTCGGCATGCAGATGTCGTCGCCTCGCGCCGCCGGCGGGATCAAGCGCAGGTTGGGCAGATCCAAGAACTGTTCGGATGCATCTTGTTGCATGTACTCATATACGATACTACAACATGTGATTGTTAGGAAAAGTTCATCGATCTCTTTTCTTCTATCCCCTTCTTTCTGGCCGGCATTTGGCGCTTACATAAGTAAGAAAAAGAGGAGGGTTCCAAGGATTCCTCGGGCCGTGGCAAGAATTGGAAAGATAGTCGTGATTGTTGCCCACAGCTCGAAATTTTAGGCGCGGAAGTCGTCGTGAACACATGGTGTGTGATCCGTGGGAATATTTCTGAATTTGCAAACAATGCCTACGCATAGGGTTATGTGCATCTAGAGCTAGCTGGTTCTCTCCCCGGCAAGGTGGGCTTTGAGTTTTCAAAGCTGATTTCGCGAAACCCTAGTGAATCTTCGATTATCTGAAAATCAGTAACTCTCTCAAGGGATTGAGAATTTCTGGCCCAAAAATTAATCATGTGATTACTAAATTATTACTGTTGCTTATCAATTCAGTAACTTGCAAGTGTTCTATTTGCACAGGAAGAACCAGGCAAGGAAGGTGGTGTGCATCCCGGCGCCAACAGCGGCAAGTGGGAGACCCACCGGGGAGGTGGCTCCTTCTGATCTCTGGGCTTGGAGGAAGTACGGCCAGAAGCCTATCAAGGGTTCTCCCTACCCAAGGTATGTGTGCGTGTGGCACATCCATGAAAGTTTGGAAAGATCTGTTTAATTAATTGGGTCAATCAAGCTTAAATTCGAACACTTTCCTGGTAATAAATGATTGAAAACAAAGCATGTGAATCGATAAGCTGTAGAAACAAATCACTTATCTTTTGTTATGTATGCAATTATATAGCACTCCACAAATTTGTGCTTTAGTAATGGATGTGGGTTTGAGTAGCTGAAAATATATCTATTGTTACCTAGCTAGGTAGCAAGGTGTATGAGCGTGCTTCTATGATTTATCGACATTCTTCTGTTTTGAGGGTGCACATTGTGACAGATAATTACTCCAAATATAAAAAACGATCACTTAATTAATTAGAAGATAGGTGTACTTAAAATATGTTGAATGAATTCTCTGCAAATTTTTTAAAAATATGTTGAATGAATTCTATGCAAACTTTACATAGCTCATTTCACTTTGTTTTTTATGCATATGATATGTTAGTTTTTCTTCTATTGGTTAAGACGTAAAATGGAAACGACTTTACAAAGCAAATTTTTCCATGGCCAAGACTGAATGACTAATTCGAAGTATTTAATTGATTAAGAAACATATCAGAAAATGATATTTTTCTGTATTGGCTCACACGTAATTATTTGAAGTGAAATTGTATAAAAATTCCAGTCATGAAACTGTACTTGCGTGCTGACTTTCAAATGTTTATGTCCACTGAAACGGACAATGGCATTGCAGAGGGTACTACAGATGCAGCAGCTCAAAGGGATGCTCAGCACGGAAGCAAGTGGAGCGCAGCCGGCAAGACCCCAACATGCTCGTCATCACCTACACGTCCGAGCACAACCATCCGTGGCCTACTCAACGCAACGCGCTCGCCGGGTCAACTCGGAACCACCACGGCAAGAACGGCAGCGGCAGCTCAGGTTCAAAGAGCTCGCAGAACGAGAAGCAGAAGCTGCCGAATGTTAAGGAAGAATCGAAGGATCAGGCCACAACCGCTAGTACAATCAACACCGCAACTAGTACCTCTCCAGTGCCTGCTGTGAAAGAGGAGGCGTTGCCAGGATCGGAAGCACTGGGGAGAACAATGGATGCAACAGGTGCGGCGGACCACAATAACCTCACACTCATGGACCATGTGTTCATCAGCGAGAGCTACAAGCCGATGATACCGGAGGCCGGGCAACCCGACGACTTCTTCTTCGACCTCGCGGAGCTAGAGTCAGATCCCATGAGCCTAATCTTCTCCAAGGATCGCATCGAAGAAAACCCAGCAGGTGGAGATGACGATCGTGGCAAGGACAAAGCGATAATCAAGGACTTGGATCCGTTTGAAATGCTGGATTGGTCTAATACCTCTTCGGCAGGGAGCTCCTTTGAGCAAGGAAATAAGATAGGTTAAATCCTTGGCATGCACAATTAAACTAAATGCATTCGCGCGGACAAAATTATTGCATATGCATAATATGCATGTGCACACATACGTTTGTTCGTCATCTGAAGATAATATCCTGGAATATTGCCATAAGGTCAGGAGCAGCAAGGAAAGATGAGAGTTTTTCTTTATTTGCTCTTCCTCTTTTGGTTCATTCCTTCTTATTATCTTTGTGTGAAAGAGATTGTGATTTTCTTTTATTCAAGGTGATCTAGATAGGAACCTTACTTTTTAAGGTTTGTGTCAGCTTGATATACTTATCCATGAGATGAGGAGTGAGGCGCTGAGAACGAAGATAAATTTATCTGGCGTGCGCGTACGTTCCATGCCTGGAATGGCACCGTGCCAGCGTTCATGGTTATTTTTTTTTCTATTCCTCCCCTACTAAGTACAACATTCTGTGTGCTCCAAGTGTCCAAAAAATGCATGTAAAAATTCAGAGGGGAATTTGGTTGGGTCCGTGTGTGTGTGTGTGTGTGATGGATGGAGAATTGGAGAGGAATAGAAGACGAGACCCACATCCTTGAAGGTGAACCATGTGACAGAAAGCAGGAGCAGCAGGGTTTGCAACGGAAGACGCATGTTGGTAAATTTTGCATGCTGAGCTATGTTGGATTCTCAGCGTGATACTCGCTCCGTTCTAAATTATAAATCATTCCGAACTCTTCAAAAAAATTTAAATTATAAGTCATTCTCACTTCTCGAGACAACTTTTTTTTTCAATACATCTTCACTCTATCTCTCTCCTCCTCGTTTTTAAATTATTACACCTTTTTTATTTTTCTTAATTTTTGTGTCCAGCTCCACAACGACTTATAAAACGGGACGGATGGAGGAAAACATTTGCCTTGTGCCAAGGAAATTGCATTTACTCTTGCCCTGTTCGTTCTCTGTATGTACTTGATCAGCTTGCCACTGCACTCCAAAAGGTGCGTTAGTACATGTGATATACTATTGTGGGTCTAGCATATACTTAATCTGTTTTAAATTATTATTGTTATGTTAAATTAAATTGTTGTTCTAGCAGTAATAACTTAACATATAAGGCTGTATGTATGTGACAAAGCCAGCCATCTCTGCAGCCACAGGATTTACAGCATTTTCGAACCCACCGGCCTATAGCTTGCGCCCTTGAGCAAGGGACAGTGATGCAGTCGCGTAGAAATGATCACGGAGTGATGCATGCGTGACTCTGCCCTCTGTAGTCTGTTCATCTGTGTCCAGCATGCAGGACGGACGAGCATGTGCACGTGCCCTCCGGCACAACGGATACTCGTAAGTGGCTCATGTCCTTATTGAGATTTGTGTGTGTAGCATGATACAGATACTGCGTGCCTTCTGGATCAACATTCGGATCGGATCGGAAGTCGGACCCCTGATGTTCAAGCTTAACTAGCTAGTCCAGCATTGCAGAGAGTGCAAAAAGAAGCAGAAAAGTGCTGTGTGAAGGACGACGAGCAGATTTGTCGGTCTCAATTCAACTTCAACAAGAGAATCCCAAGTTGAACCAGTTGATGGGCGAGGTGTGGTTAATAATCCGCCGGTTACTTGTTTAATCATCAAAATCCTGTCCCCGCTGTTCGAACAGCTGCCCGCAGCCTGGCTTCAACCGCTGCCCCGTCGCGCGCCGTCGGTGATGTGCGTTCACATCGTTCGTGCGCCGCACACGCACGGGCCGGCCTTTGCCGTCAAATAACGAGGCCGCACGCGACCCGATACGTGCTCGATCCTGTACGCGAACGCACAGCGGCCACGACGACTGGAGGTCGAGGAGAAGATTGGGTCGTCAAGCGCCCAATAATTAGGCATTCAAGCGCCGGGGCACACCCTGTCCGTCCTCCGGAGCACCGAGCGCACAGCGGCGCCACTGTTGTCGGTAGATCAGCCAACTGCAGCGAGCAGCCAGGCGTGCGCGCGCCCGCGCTGTTGTTGTTCCGAGCGCCAGCGCCAGGCCGATTGATCGATCGGCGCGGGGATCGAATTGAATGTTACTCCTAGGAGTACTCCCGAGCGATCGCGCGCGGAGAGGATCGGGGATCCGGTCGGACGAACGCCTGTTCCGGCACATTTGGATGTTCAGAGGTGGAGCATGCATGCACCGAGCAGGGCATCGCAGGTGTCGTTCGCTGGTGGAAACTGGAAACAGGCTGGTTATGTGGGAGATTAAAGCAGGTGCTGTGCCGTGGGATCCCACGTACTAGGTCGCGTTTCTGGGACATCCTTTCTCGTCTCAGTGAGCACAATTATCTCATCCTCTCTCGCTCGCTCGTGAGAAAAAGAGAAAAAAGACCGACAGAGGCCCAATAAAAGCGAACAGACACAACGGGCCCGGCCTTGTTACACTGGGCCCTATCCGGGCCTAACCCAGCTGGAACATCGAGTCTGTTGACTTGACTTGGGTCGTTGAAACGAGAGGGCCAGCCTACGGGACTGGCCATGGTACGGTGCATACTGCATCTCTTGCATCTGGGACGTGCTATTCGTGCTCGTGTAGCCACGTCCGGTTCAAACTGTTGCTCAAAACTTGCCAAGTGCGATACAGTAGTAAGCTTACCTGACTGGCAGTGCTTACCTGGTGTCGCTGTTTATCACTCGGCTCACATAAATTCCTGCCTTACTATTGTGTACAGTAGATACTGCTGTTCCCCTTCTACGGTCCCGTTTAAGACCTTGTTCGGCACCTACGTTTGTGAGTCGTATTCATAAGACCTGGACTGAGTGGTTTTACATGTGTCATTAAAATCATGTAAAATTTAATCTATGGCTCATCTAATCTCATCACTAATTTTTTAATGTTCGGTTAAGACAAATAACGAATCCGTGACTCCTCTAAGTTAAACTTGTGGCATGCTTGATTGTCAGTCGATGTTGTTCCGATAGTTAGTAGCCATGGTTTTGTTAATGCAAAAGAGAGGGGTGGGAATGGGTGTGATTGACTGATTTCCAAACCAAGATAGTCCTAACCGAATGGCCATTCTCGGTCGAGCTGCGTTTTGAAACCAGATCGATCAATTCGACTCGTTCCAAACCATTCCGGGGCTATTACAAGCTAAAACGAATAAGGCCTAAATGTTATCTTGAGTATAGTTTTTAGAATTATTTAGTGTCGAGCTAAAAAAATATTCACTTTGTTATTGTAGGCGATACTTTTTGTGTCATCGGCTTCGCATCTCAAGAACGCTCCGTCCCTTTGCAGCAACCTGTGTGTTCAGAGTTCAACGAGAAGGTCTACTGCAACTGTCAAGGCAGAAGAAATTCAGACTTTGGTTGGTGAGAGCCAAGGTTGTTGAACTTATTAGTCTTCAGTTTTGAAGAGGATCAATAGATATCACGGTCAAATTCTCCAAAATAGCAGCTAACCCATTCAGATAATAGGTGTCTTTCTCTATGTTTCTCTGACTTTTCAGCTTATCTAATCTACCAACCATTAGCCCTTTTTTTTCGAACAAACTGGCCATTAGCGATTTAGCCTCATCTCTGGTCAATGTTAGCATGCATGGCTCAGATATTTTAATTAGGCTTAGGTGTGATTCGATCTGAATTCATGTGGCCATTTTTTGCCAAGCTTGTTTTGGACTCGATATGAGTTGAGCGTCTTTTGCCAACCAACTTGTGCTCCGTGAACAACAGTACTAATGAGTCATCAGTCATTACCTTTGATATATTGTTGGGGGGAAATCGCCTTTGATAAATTGTGCTGGTCAATTGGTTAGGTGTATGAAAGCATTCCTAAAATTAGTGCATTCAGAGTTCAGACGCCTTGGCAGAAAATTAACTGAGCTAGGCAGCTAGCTAGATGATTTTGCCTCAAGCGATATAGCACCGTCACGGTTGCACTCGCAAGGATATGCTTGGTTAGTGAACTCTGGTAAATAGATCGTGACTCGTTTGATCTTACAAGATGAGGCTTCGTTCTGTCAGGTTTACCGAATCGTATGGGATATCAGTATCTTGTACCTTACATTCTTCGATGAATCATAAATGGATATGCATAGGAAGTATAGAATCATGGCAACACTATTTCTAGTATCTTACTTTCTTTGATGAATTGTAAAAGGCTGATCAACTAACTTCAAATCTGCTCATATCTTGAGTTTCACATGTGGCCGCAAAGTTTTAAGCAAAGTCATTGCTCCAGTATGGTCAGTGCATGATAATGTAGGAAACTAAAAATATGAAGAAATGGGACAGAATGACGCGAATTATATATATCCAGATGAGACCAGGACTACAAGGATGTTCAATAATAATAAAAGAAGAGTTATGCAGACACTCCTCAGAAAACCTGCCTTACGTTTCGCACGTGAATAAGCTAATATTTACTATATTGCAGAAATTGGGCCATGTATCAGGTCAACCGTGACCAAGCAGAAGCAGTTGCTTCTGTTAGCTTACCAGCGTCGCTTCCCACGTATGAAGAACTGATTTTTTTTATCCTGCCAACGATACGGTAAAAGTGCGATGTGGTCTCTTGCAGTTCAGTGCTTGAGCGAGCTTGTCCAAGAAATACGGCGGTCAAAGAACTCTTGGTAGGTAGCATGAAACTCGACGAAGTAGAATGGGACAGTGACTCAGGACTGGGTATAAGCAGTACTCCGTACATTTTTTAGGATGATAGTGAGTGGTAGACAAGAACAAATCAAGCCTCACTCGCCTGTTTTCCCTGAGTTTGACGGTTATCCTCGGCAGGAGGCAGCACCAGTAGCTTCAGATGGTGTTTTCCAGCTGCTTTATGCTCGTGGTCTCGTGGATCCATGGATCGTACTGTTAGTTTGAGCTCTGCAATCAGTAGAACTTATCGAACTACTAGTATTAAGCATCCAGTATTGACTGTTGACTGAAATTTCTTCTTGTTTTTCAGAGCTGCATGATCACACTGATCAAAGAGAAACGCCATGCTTTGAAGTTCAGAGATACTTTGCACGGTGCCAAAAAGCGAAAAGAATCCTCTAAACACATCTCTTCAGTACACCTGTAGCGGAAAATAAGATGTGTTGACAAGTGCTCTCCATTTCCCCCTGTTCTCTTAGACAACACCACTACTGGTTGGAACAGAGAAGTGCTACCAGCTGAGTGTCGAGACCGGTCTTGCCAGTCGGCAGCTACCAGCTACGGAGTACCTAGCGCCGAGGAATTAGAGCACGTTTCCGCAGGAAAAAGGGAGCGGCAGCGGAACTCGGCAGCCGAGAGTTACCGCGGCGACACGCCGTCCAGGTGAAAGCGCGGTCAAGTCCGGCCGTCAGAAGAACGCACCCGTGCGCACGGAACGAAGCTTCGCGCCCCGTTCCGCCTCATCTCTGCGTCTCGGCGACCATTCGCGCAAGACGCACCGACCTAAACGGCACCGAGACTGACCTGATCGCCCTGGCTATTTTTGAGCACATGCGTAATGCCGGGGCACGTAGAGTATTTAATTACTCCTAAGTTGTTTGCCGAGATTTCGTTCTTTGCTCTAGCGTGAACGCTGCTTTGAACTGATCTCGATCACGCGAGCATAGAGTGACAGCGACGGCCGACGCTTAACCGTTCTCTGTCGCGGCAGCTAACGCGAGCGCCTTCCCCTGCCCGCGCCACGCGCGTATATAAGCCGTGCTCCTCGCCTCTCGTCCCACGCAGCGCAGCGCAGCCCAAAGCCATCGAAGGAGGCAACGCGCGCGTCCCCCGGCCCCGGGAGCTCTGAAGAAAGCGTAACCACGCGGCGTGCAGCTTAGTTCCTTTCCGAGGGATTGCGAGAGCGTTGCGCTTGCAGCGGCAAATGGACGCCCGCGAAGCCATGGAACGAGGCCAGCGCTCGCCCCGGCTGCCCGAGGTACGTGTACTAGTCGGCTAGGCCACTGTCTACTAGTACCTTCACGTGCTCATACATGTTGATCTCTCTGGTCTCCCCGCCTGTTTGTGAGGTGCGATCCATCGATGCATCCGTGGCTATGGCCGATGCTGCTGCCAGTGTTATTTGCTTGCAAGTTGCAAGGGCTAGTTCCCTGGATGCGAAAATCAAAATGCAGATGGTCTCTCGAGAGAAATTCAAAAGATGCGATCAAGGAACATGAGTTTCTTAACTCGCTCGTTTCGTTTCGTTTCGTTCGCTTCCCCGGCTGGTGTGTGCCGAGAGGACATCATCAGCAGGTGCGAGCGCGTGTACCAAGTAACCGATATCTTAGGCGCAAGATACGTATACGTTGCCACGCAAAATTTGTATTGTGTCGTGCCGCCGTATGTACCGAGTCGCCGCTGATGGCGGGTGGGTTGGTGGCAACAAGCTCTTTTCCTCTAGACCAGGTCTCCATCAGTAGGACTGCAGAATTCCTAAAAGCCAGGGAAATGAAAGCGCCGTGTATACATGATGTCTTTTCACACGGCAGTTCACTAAAAAAAAAGGGAAAAAGTTGGTCAAAACAGCGGCAAGATACACTTTACACAACGTAACACAAAGCCTAAATGTTGATCCAGGTGTGCAGACAGACGAATAGACGATGACACTATTACCATCCGGTCTCTAATGTATATGAGCTTGAGTTATGCCCAATATTACTAACACCGATTAATCATCTGACCTGAGTAGTGCAGATATAAGCTTGAGTTCAGCTTTCTGACAGTTTTCACAAATTTACAAACTTTGCAGAGCCGTAGCCCCAAGGTTCAGGACGAAGAAAGCCTCACGGTGCCGCTCATCCAGGACAAGAAAACTGGAAGCAAAGCACCAGCAGTAGTCCTAGGTAATTCTACTAAGCTAGCACCACAAAGATTCTTCAGACAAAAATAACACACATTGTGACAGCTGCTAATTTTGCTACTACGATCGTATCTCAAATTAATTTTGTCAACAGGTTTCGAGTGCTTGGAGAGCACAGCGTTCAACGGTATCGGCACGAACCTGGTGGTGTACCTGGAGACCGTCCTCCACGGCAGCAACTTAGCGAGCGCGTCCAACGTCACGACGTGGATCGGGACGAGCTACCTGACCCCGGTCTTCGGCGCGATCTTCGCGGACACTTTCTGGGGCAACTACAACACCATCCTCGTATCCCTCTTCGTCTACCTCTTTGTAAGCACACCACACACCTCTCTCTCTCGAATGCATTTCGTTCAAGTCGGTCGTTGCATGTGCTTATTATAATGGCGGGCGATCCATGTGCGTGCGAACAGGGTATGATGCTCGTTACCTTCTCGGCGTTCCTGCCGACCGCCGATCTCTGCGGGGCGGGCTCGTCGTGCCGCCACCCCGTGTTCGGCGCGCAGAACCTCGCGTTCATAGGTCTCTACCTCGTGGCGTTCGGCAGCGGGGGTGTCCGGGCCGCGCTGCTGCCGTTCGGCGCGGAGCAGTTCGACGACGACAACGCGGTGGACCGGGAGCGGAAGATGTCCTTCTTCAGCTGGTTCTACATCTGCGTGGACTTCGGCATGATCATCTCGGGCGTGTTCATCGTGTGGATCCAGACCAACGTCAGCTGGGGCCTCGGCTTCGGCATCGCCACGGCGTGCATCGCGCTCGCGTTCGGCGGCTTCGTGCTCGCCACGCCCATGTACAAGCGCCGCATGCCCACCGGCACGCCGCTCAAGAGTCTGGCCCAGGTGGCCGTCGCCGCCGGCAGGAAGCTCAGACTCCGGGTCCCGGATGACGCCGGCCTCCTCTACGAGATCAATGACAAGGTGGACCAGCCCAAGATTGCGCACACCGACGAGTTCGGGTTCCTGGACAAGGCGGCGGTGGTCGCGGGGTCCGACCTGTCGGAAGTGACTAACCCCACCGCGGCCACGGGCTCATGGAGGCTCTGCACGGTGACGCAGGTCGAGGAATTCAAGATCCTGCTGCGCCTGCTCCCGATATGGGCGACCAGCATCGTGCTGTCGGCGGCGTACGCGCAGCTGAACACCACGTTCGTGCAGCAGGGCGGCGCCATGGACATGCGCGTCATGTCGTTCAACATCCCGGCCGCGTCGCTGGTGTCCTTCGAGGTGGTCTGCGTGCTCGCGTGGGTGCTCATCTACGGCTCGGTGATCGTCCCGGCGCTGAAGAGCATCTCCCCGGCCCGCGGCGAGCCGTCGCAGCTGCAGCGGATGGGCGCGGGGCGCCTGCTCATGGCGGTCGCGATGGCCGTGGCGGCGCTGGTGGAGATGAAGCGGCTGGACGCCGCGGCCCGCGGCGAGTCCGTCAGCATCGCGTGGCAGATGCCGCAGTACTTCGTGCTCGCGGGGGCGGAGGTGTTCTGCTACATCGCGCAGCTGGAGTTCTTCTACACCGAGGCGCCCGACACGATGAAGAGCATGTGCACGTCGTTCGCGCTGCTCACCGTCGCGCTGGGCAGCTACATGAGCTCGCTCATCTACGCCGTCGTGGACGCGCTCACCGCGACCGGCGGGCGGCCCGGGTGGATCTCGGACAACCTCGACGAGGGCCACCTCGACTACTTCTTCTGGGTCATGGCAGCGCTGTGCACGCTCAACTTCGTCGTGTACAGCGCGTTCGCCAGGAACTACAAGGTGAAGACAGTCGTGTCGTGATCGTTTCGGTTTGAATGGGTTGACGCGACTGTATATTCTGCGGTGTTGGGAGCGCTATGGCGTGGCGCGCGTGCTGGCATAGTGCAGAAAAAAAAAAGGTTTTACTCCACAGTATAGATAGGAACGTGTAGATGGATAAAGTCTCACGTGGCAGATCTCCATGGAACTTTTTCTTTTTTTTTTCTTCTCTTTGTTTTTTTTTAGACCCCGTTTGGCACGTGGGAGTTTTCTCCCTTTTTTTTTGTGAAATTAAATTAATTTTTATGAATATTTTGTAAAATTTACATTCCAATGATGGGAAAACATACTTCAACATGATTTGTTATTATACATCACGAAAAAACATGATATTCTTTAGAAAATTTGAAATGCGAAACAAAATTGTTCGAGTTTCACGTCTTGATGGGCCTCACGGCGCCTCTTGGAACACACAGACCCAATTAATACTCGCATTAAACCCAAGCGACGAGAGAAGCCCATGCATATGGTTGGTCCAACAAATTAGCAAAGCCCGCGCCGCTTCAAATAAAGGGAAAGAAAAACTCACCACTCATCTCCATCGATCCAGCCGCGTGACCTCTCCGCGAGACGATCCACAGTAGAGCGTCAGAGGGCAGATGGAGCGCTGCCATGCGGGCTTTCCGTGGGACCCACTATCTGTGACCCATGGGACAGTGAGGAGTTGCCCTCTGACGCTCGGCAGTGGATTGGTTTCCGACGTCTCCTCGGATTCAAGTTTCAAACCCCAACACTCTTCCACCCGCTTTCTCCCGTCGTTCCCTTCCACCACCGAATCCAACCAAATCGGAGGAGTGGAGACAAAACGGAGGACACGGGGTGACAGGAGGAGGCGAAACGCGACGATGGACTTCCACGCGCTCCGCCGCCGGGACCTGCAGGCGCTGTGCAAGCGCAACGGCGTCCGCGCCAACATGACCAACGCCGCCATGGCCGACGCCCTCGGCGCGCTCCCGACGGTGAGTTTTCTCGGGCCAGCACCCGGGGTCAATCGCTAGATTTCGGAGGTTCAGGTTGCTTGCTTGCTTGCTTGCATACAAGTTTTGAAATTCTAGGTTGATGGGGTTGAGAACTACGTCAAGCAACCATCCGTCATAACCTAGGGAGTATCATCTGGACTCATGTCGATGATATAATCAACACTGAATATCTGCCATTATCAACACTGAATGTCTGAGGCAGACAGGTTCAAGATCCAATCAAAACCAGCCTCAAAACAGGCACATCTCAGATATTTGCTGTTTGCAACAGTAAGAAAACCATCAGGATCACAAAACCAAGAACCAATACTGATCAAATAGTTACGATATTGATTAGGGCAGAGGTACGACATCACAGCCACAAGAAACACCGTCACACGGCTGTCGCTTGTTCTTATTCCAGGTACCAGCATCACATTGCTACTACTATTACCAGTTCTGAAACAAGCCATAGTAAATATTGATACGGTAGTATCAGAACAGCCACACTGCTTAAGTACTAGCAATACTGTAATTAGCAAGTAACCCAGCTGAACAGAGTGATAGTTGCTGCTGTGCCAGGCTCTCGTCTCAGCAGTGTGGCTTAACAGGCCGGCCCCGGCTCAGGCGACCGGGGGCGGCTTCTCGACGTCCTCCAGCGGGCGGTACCACACCTTCTGGTCCAGCACCGAGCCACCACTGACGCCGGCCTCCGGCGCGGCCAGCCTGGTGGCGTCTACCGCCGCCGGGCCGAACACGCCGGTCTTCGGGTGCGGGCCCCAGTACTTGTCGGGGTTCGCGGCGCCGCCGATCACATCGTCCGGCACGACGGCCGGGCGCACCTGCTCCTCCAGGTTCTTGTCGTAGGCCGAGGCGTGCACGGCCCTCCTGCACAACGCGTCACACAAATGAGGCTCTTCGGATCAGAAAATTGTTCATTGCGAAGTGTAATAGTAAGTCCGATGATAGTGATCCCAACCAATCGTTAACTGGTAACTGCGGCGTCATATCATGTAAGGTGAAATCAGCCTGACCAAGAAGAGTGTACGCTAAGGACTAGGCATGTCAATTTAGGTGTTACTAGCAGGCATACTTGTAGGAAATCACTCCATCTCGAATTGCAGCATGACGTTGAAAAAAAAAAGGAATTGCAGCAATGACGCCATCGCATCAACATCCTACTACTACACCTACATGGCTAGTACACCAATATCTTCTGTTTTTTTTCTAGTATGCGTATGGACACCACAGGGACAGATAAAGCGAAGGCGATGAGGTGCACGACGGGCATAAACGATGATACGGTTGATACCGATCCCGCCCGCAGTCGGTGGGAGCGGATAAGGTCGAGAGGGGCTGCGCTGCGTGCGGACACCGATACGATCGCGACACGCACTCGCACAAAGGCGGGAGTACGGGCCGGACGCGAAGCGACATCCGACGGTCCCACGAGCGAAATGGTTTCTGGTGTGCGCGGGCCCCGGTATCAGGCGCGGACGGGCGGATGGAGGCAGGCGCGACGACGACGACTCCTACCACGCAACAAACCGTCCATCCATCCATCCAGCGTCTGGAGCAGGGGAGTTCCGACGCTGATTTAGTGTCTGGCCTTTTCCGTTTACTACCCCGGTTGCAGAAATACAAAGGCCCCGTTTGAATCCAAATTTTAGAATTATAAACTCTACCGTTTGAATTACGAGATTTTATCTAGATTTTTAAATTTTAAAATTCGAATTTTATGATTTTAAAATCTCAAACGTTTAAATTACGAAATTTTTATTATTTTATTTATGTTAATGTGCATTATAGTATAAAATATTAAATAATAGTTAAATATATAAGATTTTATAAAATTTTATAATCTTCTAAAAACTCTCTCTCGTTTGTCGTTTGGATACTATTAGCGTTTAGCGTTCTTTTTATTTGGATTCTCAAAATCCCTATATTCAAACGGCACCAAAGTAGTTCGACCGACGGATTTTGACGGTCTCGCCTGAGTGGGGAAAAATTATCTCCACGGACCCGGCTTCAGTGATGGTGGAAGTGGATAGATTTCTACTAGTAACGCAAGTGCACCGTGAAGGAAGTTTCGTGGGGCTCTCTGTTGTTTCAGTTTCGGGTCTGGGCAAAGCTGCCGGAAGATTTATGTTCCCAAACTGAAGATTCCTATTTCTAGATCATCAGAAGATCATCTTGCTAATAGTTCCGTTATTTTGTGTATGTAGTACTTGTACTGGATCATTACGTTTTATTAGTATCAGAAGATATCTAAAATTTTGTTAAATAGACAAAAAAAGGCCTTTCTCTTGCGATGAATCGAAAGCACTGTCCGATGCAACCAAAGCAGCTACGAACCCCCAAACGACGAATCGCCCCACAAGAACAAGACCCTGAGGCCTAATTAAGCGTAGCAAGACCACACAGTACCCTTAGAATATACTAGAGAGGGGACGAAAGGAAACCAGTGGCGATGGTGCGTTACCGCGGGGAGGCGGCGGCCTTGCCGGCCAGGACGCGGGTGACGAAGCTTCCAGCGATCACCCGGCCCTTGGAGCTAGCTGCTGCGGCCATGCAAAGATCGATTGGTCCGGGAGGAGGAGGAGGCTGTGGAAGGAGAAGCTACACGAACAGCACACCCTGCTCTGCTCTGCCTGCGAGATTTGGGGAGAGGAGAACGGGAGTGGTGGTGGGTTTAGAATTCTGTGGTCGCCCCTGTTATAGCGACGGACGGATCGACCGGGACGCGATGCAGACGCTGTTGCGGGCTTACGGATACTGCGAGCAGTACCGACGGCGACTTTGCCAATCGCGATTGGCGTGTCTGACCGTGCGAACCAACCAACGGCCGCCGGCGTCGTTGGCCTTTCCGCTCGACGCTGGACCGTCCGATCATGCGGTGCCCAACAGCTTGACGACGATGGCTCGAGTGTGTGTGGAGTACTTTTTTTTTAATCTTGCTTGAGTGTGTACTTGGGGCAGTATGGATTGACTGTACCGTGGCGCGGAACGAATAGTTCAGCGAGGCGAGACCGCCGCGCGAATATGCCGTGCCGAGATGCCCTGTCACACCGCCCGACCGGCTCTGATCCCCGGCCAATCAACACCACGTGTGAGTATGGAGGGGCAGACGAGCTGCCACACCTACTCCTATCTGCGCTTGGATCTCAGGACCTTGTGCCGCCCCCGCAAACCATCTCGATTAGGGGACTGATTTGATTGGTCTCCGAGACAGAACCAAGTATCGCCGGTGACTTCGTGATACATGGACTAAGAAGTGAGATTCACTTTTTTTTAAAAAATAAAAAATTTATTTTATCTGTCTTTCGATAGTAATAGATATAATAAACCAAATGTGCTTATACTCTGCCCGTCCCATGCCGGAGGCCCGGAGCCAGAACGAGAGATGCCGAAACGGCGAGGCAAGGGATGCCTGGGCTGGGTTCCTGCGGCGAGGCAAGTGATGCCTGGGCTGGGTTCGTGCCGCCGCCGGCGTCGTCAGCGTAGTGAGCCCGTTCATAAATATAAGTTATTTTAGTATTTAAATTTTATTTATCAATATATGTTATTTTTATTTTTTAATACATTTTTAATATATTTTTTCTCAATAAATTTTTATATTTTTTACGTATAATATTTTTTTATTTTTTTTTAATTTTCGTGCACAGAGAGCTAAAACAACCTATGAACGGAGGGAGCAGGACTTACGAGGAGTATCAACCATTGCCTGGCTAGAACGCCATCTGCACGCCACGCCGCGGATAAGCACGGGACACCCGTCGAGCGGCAAGTCACGTACGCACGCACGATAGACAGGCCGTTCCCATGCAGATGAGATAGATAGGCCGACGAGACAATTCCTTCCGTCTCCGGCTGGTCACTCCTCGCCCCGTCACTGCTGACCATTATCCATCCCCACTCGCTCGGCCTCTTCAACGGACGCGCATGGGCGGTGAAAAAAATCCAGTGGCCGGTCAACTGGCCGCGCAAGCGTCGGACCCGCTGGCGCTGGCGCGGGCGCCGTGCCGTCCGTCCCGGTCCCCAGATGCAGCCGCGTGGGTGGCGTCACGACTGACAACGGACAACGGATGGGAGCGGCCGGAACCAGATGCGGCTTGTACGTGGTGCGGCCGAGTTCTTTCCGCTGGATACGGCGGCGACTATCAGTCCCGGTCAAGTGGACACCGGTTGGAACAAAGCAGAATCCCATCCCTCAAAAGCACAAAAGTGGATGGGGTCTAGGATCGGAGGACAATCGTGTACGCAAGGGACTAAGGTCTGTTTGTTTTCTCGTTAAATTATATAATTTAGATTATAATTTTAATTTTTTATAATTTAGATTATAGTGTATAGGTTATAATTTATATTTATTTGTTTGACAACTTAGCTTATTTTTAATTTAGTAGGGATCAAATAAACACTCAAAGATCAGCTTATTAGATTATAATAATTCAAATTTGAGATTAAAATAATTTAACAAATAAACTATTTTGTTTGTTTAACTTATAGATTATAATCTCTAAATTATATAATTTATTAGATTATAATCTCAAACAAACAGCCTAAGCTTACTCTGAAAATGTAAGAGCGGGGAAGAAAAAAGAAACGTGCCGTTTACTGTTGGAATTCATTTGTGATTTTTTCGTCACCGATTTGTACGACTGGAAACACGACGGCTGACACAGCTGCGCTGGACGGCGCGACTCAGGTTCCCTTTGTTGAGCTGTTTTCATTTTTTCAAAAGTCAAAAGGTCAACTAAATAGGTGAATTTTTATAAAAAAAATTTTAAAAAGAAACTTTCTCTCAGTGCACTTGTTTTTGCCGGCTGTCGACGTTGGTTTATATATAATAATTATATAATTATTACATAACTGTAATTATATAATTTAATTATAATTATATGTAATTATATAATTCATAAATTTAATTATATATAATTATATACTACATAATTATAATTATATATAATTGTATTATAATTATGTAATATAATTATAATTATACAATACAATTATATTTATATAATACATAATTATAATTATATACAATTTTATATTACGTACTATAGGTATAGTTATATAATATATAATTACAATTATGTATCACATAATTGTAATTATAATTATATATTACTATAGGTACAATTATATAATTATATTACAGTTATAATTATGTATACTCTCTTAGTCTCATAAAAAGATCATTTTTTAACTTTCAGACTTTAAGTTTTACCACTCGTTTTATTCAAAAAATTTGTGTAAATATAATTTATTTTATTGTGAATTATTTTATCATTAGAAATATTATAAGCATGAATTATTTGTTTTTATATTTGCAAAAAAATTTGAATAAGACG
>BCLG01004026.1:28121-42146 GCA_001602295.1 Zoysia matrella
GAGCCGACTGCTTCCCCACAAACGCCATAAGCGCGGTGCCGGTCACGCGTCCATTTTCGCCGGCCATGCGCGTACTTTCTTCTTCTGCGATTTTGAAAGATATTTCTCTCTTTTCAAAGACATATGGCTGAGAGTCTGAAAGCCTGACTTGATGGAGTCTTCAGGTCGCTCGTCGCCGCGACTGGATCATTCGTGCAGCGCCTGCGCGCGCACCGGCCATGCGTGACCGAGCCATCCAGCCATTCATTGGTCTTGTCGCCTGAGATTTTTCGCCGGAATTTGTGGTCGATACACATTTTTAACTCCATGTGGACGTGTCCGTCTTTTTTCAGGACGGGCATATTGATACTTATACTCTCTCTGTTTTTTAAATTGATGTCATCATTAATTTTCGATACCAATTTTAACTATTTGTTTTATTTAAAATTTTTGTTTAAATATGTAAAATTTTAAGTTATGATTCAAATAACTCTATGATAAATGAAATTATTACAAAATATATTATATTTATGAATTTTTTTTGAATAAAACGAATAATCAAAGTTGAAATTAGAAGTCAACGACGACAACAATTAAAAAACAGAGAGAGTATTTTTTTGACACTTTTTTCGTTGAGAAAGCATGACACGGTAAATTTGTTCGCAATAAACCAACTAATGAAAAGAAGAGCTCTTGATCACCCCAAAAAGAGCCGAATGCAACCTAAGCGTACGGCCCAGTTACCGTATGCATCCGTAGCAAAGGCCTCGGGCTCTAAGTGGACTTCTCAACTGTCTCCGTAAAGGTGAACGATTTGCCCGAAATCATTTCAAATGGGCTTTCTCACTGCTCCACCAGGCCCAGTCAATCGCCCAACCCAAAAAAAAAAACTGTCCCTTATATAACCACACTCACCATTCCTGCCGAAACCCTACGCGCCGTCAGCCCTCTCACCCTTCCAAACCCTCCCTCCGCCGCCGCCGCCTTCACTCGAGCCAGCACCAGCCATGCCGCCGAAGCTCGACCCAACGCAGGTGGTGGAGGTCTTCGTCCGCGTGACGGGCGGCGAGGTCGGCGCGGCCTCATCGCTGGCCCCCAAGATCGGACCGCTCGGTCTCTCCCCGAAGAAGATCGGTGAGGACATCGCGAAGGAGACGGCCAAGGACTGGAAGGGCCTCCGCGTGACCGTCAAGCTCACGGTGCAGAACCGTCAGGCCAAGGTCTCGGTCGTGCCCTCGGCCGCGGCGCTCGTCATCAAGGCGCTCAAGGAGCCGGAGAGGGACAGGAAGAAGGTCAAGAACATCAAGCACTCGGGCAACATCAGCCTCGACGACGTCATCGAGATCGCCAGGACCATGAAGCCGCGGTCCATGGCCAAGGAGTTCGCCGGCACTGTTAAGGAGATCCTCGGCACCTGCGTCAGCGTCGGCTGCACCGTCGACGGCAAGGACCCCAAGGATCTGCAGCAGGAGATCGATGACGGCGAGGTCGAGATCCCGTCCGCGTAAAGGTGAGACATCTTGGCACTTCCTGCTAAGAGTTTACTAGTTGCTATTTTATCCACCATTACTGACGCTTAGACGAGACCAGTCACTAGTCCTATTTTGGATTAATTTGATACACGCCATTGCAATTTTGTGAAATTTGAAATATGCCATTCGGGCTCACATGTGATTCACTTGCAGGGTCATATCTGTCATTCACACATCAATGATATATTTCAAAGATTTTCAGTATCTTCATCAATGTTTCTAGTGCTAGGTTCAGTGCGCTGCATGCATAATTCTGTGCCATATGTGTTTCATTTTAACTCCACACAGTCGGATTTCGTTGTGAGCTATGCTTGTTTGATTTGATTGAGCTCTAGGTCAAAAGATGTAGCTGTACACGTTGGATTACATTGATTCATTAGGTGATGCCGTGATTCTACATTTGTTGCTGTCATTTTGACTGTCACCCCTAAGCCTTTGTTCATTCTATTGGAATGATTGGTCTAGTGTGTGTCTCTTTGGTTAAGGGTTTCGTTGATTGAATATGTTATAGTACAGTGCATAGCTGTTATAAATCTTCATGACGGTGTAATGCCTCTCCAATTCACCGCCCTGGAATTTGTGCCCTGATATGCTTGAAGCATTAGTATTCTTGGAACAAATTATGCCAATTATTCCTGTGTGCTGATTTTCATATGGTTTCATACCTTTTTTTTGCTCAACTGTGAACAAATGCTTTACATGCATTGCAAAATCTGACCCGGCCTTTCTCCTCTTTGCAGGCTAAACTTAAGGAAACGGTCATCAGATGCAACTGGAGTGGGGTTTTGTTCTGAATGTTGTTTATGCACTTCGTCGGACTTTCTTATTCCACCTTCTTGTCTTGCCAATGTAGTTTGTCTTGTGAGATGTCAATGTTACCTCATCTAGGTTCCATTTGGAGTTTGGAATGGAGTTTTAAGCACAATTTTATCTATACCTACTGTCTCGTTCAAGTTTCAGTTATAGTATTTTTTTTACGATCAATAGATTTGCCTTTGCCCCTTACCTACTTGTTGATGTCGTGGCAATCATCTTTTGGCACATGCAGAAAAATAGAGGCGACTACGAGTTGTGTTTCTTCCTTAAGTCTATTCTCGTGGGCCGCTCAGTGAATTATAGAGTTCTGGGATCGTCTCATCAAATATAGTTCTCAGAATTTCTAGAATCTGCTAATAAATCATCTAAGTTCTAAATATTTTCTTCGGTTTTAAATTATTGACAATGTTGATTTTTAACCTCAACTTTAATCATTTGTCTTATTCAAAAAATTTATTCTAATCTGTAAAAATATTAGCCGTGATTTAATTTTTATCAATGATAAAGCAAATAATAATAAAATTTTATATGTTTGAACAAATTTTTTGAATAATACAAATAATCAAAATTAATATAAAAAATCAACGGTGTCAGTATTTTAAAACAGGAGGGATTATAAATCACGATATATAAAAGGATATGATAAAATTTGAGCTGTTACAAGGATAATCAGGCCGTCCAAATCCCAAATTTCGAGCATGTAAGCCCGGCCTGCTGAACCCAACGAGTAACATCCATCCCTACAAGCCTCAGTTACTACTGCAGTAGTAACCAGCACTGCTAAAAGATAAGGCCCACTATTGCACTTCCGACAACAGGCTACAAGCACGATCGATCACGAAGCATACACGAAGACGAAGTGCAGAGTCCCCACCGCCCGGGCCACCACCCGTCTTCGCATCTCAGAACATCGGCGGCGGCGGGAGCCCCGCAGTGGCATGGCCATTGCGCGCCTGGTGGCAGAGCTGTCTGAGCCTGGTGGGCACGTACCAGATGGAGAGGCGCGGGTGCGCGGCGAAGACGGCGTCGATGTCGAAGCCGTGGCGCGCGGCGATCTCGACGAGCGGTGCGTAGCACGCCTGGCGCCAGGCGCCGACGTTCTCGCCGCGGGCCTTGTACGCCCTGCGCAGCGCGTTGGAGGCCTCCTCGTCCAGGCAGTGCAGCGCGTAGCAGTGCACGTAGTGCCGCATCTTGGGCTTGTTGATGTAGCTCGCGCCGCACTTCTTGGCGTACCGGAACACCTGGTTCGTCACCTGCGCCACCAACACAGAGCGTCACAGCGGTCCTGTTCTCTCCGGCCATGCGTGCTGGTGATGGCTGCTACAGTACTGTGTCCTCCCCTCATGTGTCACGTCGGCGCGCGGTGCGCAGCTCACGGATCGAACAAGCTCGCGCTTGGGTGCGCCTGCGACTCGCGACGGAGGCAGGAGCGCATCGATGCGTCAGTCCCGGCCGTCAGGGTTTCAGGACGTGGAGTATCATATCCAATCAACCCGGATCCGGCCAGGCCCGCGCATCCATTTCAACGCACCGCCTCCGTGCCAGTACGCGCACTAGGCCGTAGTGGCAGGCGGAACCGAGCGCGGTGAGCGTACGTGGGGATAGGTGGGCGTGGCGCATAGGACCACGGAGTCCGAGAGGGCGTCCATGTCATGCATGCCTATCTGACGCTAAGTGCAGGACAAGACTACTCAAAAGAGAGCAGACTTTGACGGCCTACCGATAACAGACACGTCCGCGCGCTTTTCCAGGTTTGTACTTTGCGCATCGACGTGCGTGTGGGTGTCCAAAAATACAAATCCATCATTCTATACTGATTTTTAATCCAAATCCATCATTCGATACTGATTTTTAATCACTTTTTAACTCTGATAATGCAAGCTTATCGGTAACAGTACAACTAAAACTGAACAGTAACGCTAAAATGGCAGTGAGGCAAACGTGTTACTCTAACTGTTACTCCTGACTCCCGAGGCTGAAACGAAATCCTAAGTTCATTTTAGAAACCAAGAAAAGAAGCATGCTAATCCAATACTCCTAGCCATTCAAACAAACAAAATTAACGTACTAATACTGCTAGTTGAAAATGAAATCACGTGTACCTTGGTCGGGGACTTGTGTCCGCCCATCTTGGCAATGGTCTGCACCTGCAGCAGGAAGACGCGGCACTGCTCGTACAGATGGAACAGGTAGTCCAGCCCGTTCTTCTTGGCCCGCGCCACCTCGCCGGGCTCCGTCACCACGAACGGGTGCTCCCGCTGCCTCTCCCCGCCGCCGCCAGCCGACGACTCCGTGGAATCCGACGCGCCTCCGCCGTCCTCGTCGCCCTCGTTCTCGTCCTCCAGCACGTCCAACGGCCGCAGCTCCTTCTTCCTCCTCGCCTTCTTGCCCTTCCTCGTGGCGGCTTCTTTCTTCGCCTGCTTCCTGCCGGCCGCCAGTCTCCTACCGGTCTCGTCGTCGGCCACGCCACCGCTGGCCGCGACGTCCCGCTCGTCGGAGAGCACTGTTTGGAATGAACGCACGAGAATTACAGCCGTCAGTGACGGTACGAGCAGGAGTACAACATACGACGAGACATGCATGCATGGATGATCAAAAGAAATCATATGGAGTACTCCTAAAACAAAAGCAGACATGAGCAAGCCTGACATCCATGCATGCGCATAGAGTGACGAGATATACACACACAGTGGAGTACCTTCTTGCGAGGCCGCGTCCAAGGTGCCCCCTGTCTGGAACCGGCCGCCGAGCGCCACGACACGGGCGCGCTCGGCGCGCAGAGCGGCGCGGAGCCCGAACCGCTCGCCGAGCAGCACGTCCCAGCGGAACAGCCCCGCGAGCGCGGCCATCATGTCGTCCAGCTCGCGCTCCGTCATGCCCAGGAGCGTGCTGGCCGTGAACCCGAGCTCCAAGATGCGCGCCACCGTCGACGGGCGCACACCGTACCCGGCCACCAGCTCCTCCAGCTCCCTCGGCGCGTTCGCCGGCGGTGCGAGCGGAAACGGCAGCGACGGCGGGGGCGGCGGCGGAGGAGGAGGAGGATGAGGCGCGGCGTGCGCCGGCGGGCCGAGGTCCCACCGGAACGGGTGCGCCGCCGAGAAGGCGTCGTGGGGATCCATCGTGGCTTTCGCTGCTTATTCCCGCACCTCCGTTTCCTTCGTGTGCCTCGTTCGTCTCGCTGTGCGCCAGACCGGGGGGCGAGGGCTCGTTATATAGCGGCCACTGTTGCGTGCGACGGACCGCCGGGCGCGCGCATCCGGTTGACTTGACAAATCCTCGCTCGTTGGTTTCGCTGGGGCGCACTGTACCGGTGTGCGAAGACGCGCGCGCGAGCGTGCTACGCTACGCTACGACGTGAAAACGACTTGTCCTGTAGAAAGCTGCCTTGGCGATTTGATAAGTCTAGATTCTGCATACAATCCCTATCACTACGTGCTGGTACAGAAAAAGAAGACACGGCGAGCCGATAATAATACTCGTACACCCGCGCATCGTGTAGTCCTGTCGCGGTGTACTGTTTACAAATACTATACGGAGTAGTAGGAGTACTTGGCAAATTTCTTCTAAATTTCCCCATCCCATATTTAATTGAACAGGCGATGAACAATTGTTTTACCCTACAGCCTCTTTTGAAACATCAGAATTTTTTTTATTTTTTTTAAAATTAAATTAATTTTTATGAAATTTCTGTGAGATTTTTGTGAAATTAATGCGTTTCAAAGGAGGCTTAAGCTCACTTCTTGCAATTTTCTTTCAAAGCTCTACAGTTAAGCCGTACCAGCAATCAATCAATAAGGGGAAAGATATGTCTATGTTTGGAACTGCTTATGCACACTTTCATTGAAATGAAGATGAAAGCATTGTCAAACGCACCGATTCGTCCTCAGCTTCCCATGGACACAATTTTCTCCAACGCCCCTTAAGCCTGTAATGACTTATCAGCTCTCAGGAGTGCTTCCACCGAAAGCATCTTCGTAGCTGTCTCAACCCCGTCCTCCCCACTCGATCCTCCGCCTCTGCTCCCATCCTCATCCTCCATGCATGCGGCCACGTTCCCGTCTCCCCGAGTGCCACCAACGCTCGACTACCGTGCGGCTAGCGACGATCGAGCACGGCAGCCGTGACTTCATCGCTGCTAGAGTCGGATATAGATTCTCCGCCTCTGTTACGGCCCTTCACCTCGAGCCATCAGCTCCACCGCCCCCAAGCCTTGAGCTTTGTCCAGCTCCCACCTACACGACGAGCTCCGGCCACGAGAGCTGAGCCACATCCTCTGTTGCGCCAACTTCGCCTCGTGCCCATTCTCCGTGCCTGCCCCGCCTCTGCCCCGTTCTCTTCACAGTGGTGTGGCGAAGCAGGTTGCCAAACGTTTTGATTCTTTTCGTAGCAAATTCTTTCCACAGCCAGAAAGATAATTGAAGGAAAGTTCCTTCAAAAAAAATAATTGAAGGAAGGTTGTTCCAAACGAGGCCTACAAGTATGAACAGAAAGCGAAGATAGTAGTCCAAGTATTGAATCGATCAACGGCTGAGTCGGAAAATACGAAGAGCATCCATCAAACGGTGCAGGTGCGTCCGTGCATGCGTTCCAAACCGACGCAGGTGCTCGCCAGGCTTTTTCTGCGTCCCTGCGCGAGAACATGCAAGCGCATGGTTTGATAACTGAAGAGCAGTACACTTCCCCGGCCAGCCCGCCCACTACTTCACATATGATGACACGCGAGCTCAGGACTGGGCTGGCCGGACCAGTTGCAGTTTGACTGGCTCTGATCCCGCTTTGATCAGCGACTCCCCTAGATCTCTCTCAACACAGTAACAGCAACACCATCCAGCGGCTCTCGAATCTCGATCTCCGGGGGAAAAGCTAGCGACTTCAGTTTTCTCCACATGCGCGTGCATGAACAACACCGCGTACGTAGCATTTGTCCGATTGTGTCGGTCGCCGTCGCCTCAAAGAGCGAGCATTGGTCCGTCTTCTCCAGCCGCATGACAAGGCGAACACAGGCAGGCAGAACACTGATCGCGGGCTCCCAATGACAGACAACTGCTACTGCTCGTTGCAGTACTATACTTCAACGGAATTAAGCACGAGCAGAGAGGGCTCTTTACCTTTGTTTATGACTATGGGCCGATGGGGTTTTGTGATTTTAAAAGAACTGGTCGGTGGCTAGTTGAAAAAGTAGGTTGATAAAATTTGATGTTAATTTTTTAAATATATTTTTAACTTCTCAGCACAACAAAAACCAGTAAAGTTCTCACTACATCAAAAACCAAAAATTATATCAGAATGTGCTTTTCAGTTTTTAGTTTATTTTATCAAAAAAAATACTTTTTAGCTTTTTAAAAACAAACTTTACAGAACTTTGTTTGTTTCAGTTTTTAACTTTTCAAGTTTTATAGCTGAAAAAGTCAGCTTAGAACCTGAAACAAACAAAGAGATGGACCCAACACTAGGGCTACTAGAGCCATGGCCCTGGTCTTAGCTTTTGATTATGAGGTGATTATCGCTTTTTCTATAATCTAAGATAATTTGCACCATTTTTCAATAAAATAGCCCTACTCTTCACCCTAATCCTAGGTCCGCCCCTGAACAAACATGGCCTCACAATGGGAGCAACTAGTGATTGCTCACTACATGCTGCCTCCCCTGCTTGGCTGCATTTGTGGAAACATAATACTGATCAGGACAAATGCGTTGACTCACGTATCCAAGTCTTCGGCGGCCCTCATCATGGGTCACGAGCAGGAATACTGACCGCCCTTTCCCATCTGGTGCTGGTAAGATAGGAGTGTCTTCTCAAAAAAGATGATGGATACGTGAAAGGCAAACCGTGGATTCCATACAAGAACACAAAACCCAAACGCCAGGCACGAAACAAGAATCCGCTCGTAGCTCTCGCGCTCGCGCACCATCGAACGCAACAGCCCGCAGGCGACGGCATGGCTTGTGGAAGACAGAGCCGACCGGTGACCACTTCAGCTCCGTCTGCGGCTGCGCGAGCACTGAGCACGCTCGCCCTGGCGCTCGCTCTCTTGTCGAGCATGCCTCGCGGCGCGTTCTCGCAGGGATTGGTGCTGCCACCGCCGCCACTGCACCACAACTTGACGTGCAAGGACGTCCCGCATCCCTTCGGCCTCGGACGCGCCGCTCTACCCGGCTTCGAGGTGGTGTGCGGGCCGAACAAGGAGGCCATGCTGCCCATCGCCGGGGACCGATACAAGATCGATGCTGTATCGGTGCCGGAAAGCTACGTGGTCATCTTCGCCGGACCCATCCGCCAGGTGTGCTACGATCGCAGCGGCAAGCCGACGCCGGACACCGGAGCCGGGCCCATGGACTTGGAAGGGACGCCGTTTACCTTCTCCAAGCAAAACACGCTGGTCAACATCGGCTGCAACTATAATCTTTTCGTCAGTTTCACCAAACCATCGGGTGATCTGGATCTCTGGCCTAATGTCACCTGCACCACCTCGTGCAACGACGACGCAATCATCGGTGGTTCTTGCACCACCGGGGAAGCCTGCTGCCAGATGTCTATCCCGGACAAGGTGAACGCCGCGCAGTCATTCAACCTGTCGTTCAACAGGACCTCGGGGAACGCCCCCGGTGTGGAGGACGGCACCTGCAGTGCGGCGTTCTTCCTCGACAAACACGAGCAAGTCTTCAGGTTCAAAGATGCTGACCAGGGAGAGATGCCGCTGAGAGAAGCGCTGGTGCCACCGGGTGAGCGCAGAATGGTCTTGGATTGGGCGATTGGTGAATCCACCTGCGACCAAGCCCAGGGCTACACCTTTGAGCCACTGTGCCATGATATTATGGGCGTCTGCGTCGACGCACCAAGGGGAGCGGGCTATTTGTGCAGATGCCGTGATGGATACGACGGCAATCCGTATGTTTCAGGCGGATGTCACGGTAATGACTTCCTAATCTGCCAAGACACCAACATAACCCAGCTAAGGGAGCGTTATGCATCATACATTTTTTCTTCTCAATGATACACAACATCTATTTTTATAGCATAAGTCTACAAGAATACTGTACTACTTATTGTTTTAAACAACGACACGGTATCAAAACGTAACTTTGACTTTTAGATTTTTATAAAATATTTATTGAAAAGTGACATATATATACTTTTATGAAAGTTACTTTTAAAACAAATCTAATTAAAATTTTATATTTTTAAACTTAACAATTTAAAAATTATTTATAATTCATATTTTTATTGTTTGACCAAATCGCTATTCAAAACGGCTTGAGTTATGAATATAGAGGGAGTGTAATACAAGGTCCTTGCAACCCGTAAGGCGTATCATCTGAATCGTATTATTGTTAAGTGTAATTCCGTTCAGGTTCGTTCATAACACTGTAGTACCGTTCAATTGACGAATGCATTGTAGCAGAAAGAATCTGTGTCATATGGATATAATACGTTCTGCCTCCTTGCTTCCTGAAACAAAGCGGTGTGCTGCTTCCTCAGATATTGACGAATGTCGGGACTCCTCCAAGAACAATTGCACCTTTCAGAAGCCCTTCTGCAACAACACTCTGGGGAGCTATACTTGCTCTTGCCCTGAGAACAAAACGGGTGACGGTTTTAAGTCAGGAACAGGCTGCAAGGACGTGCTTGGTAGTGTTCTACATTCCTGATTCTTTGTCAATCTTGCATACTGCATATAAATTTCAAGTAATTCAAAGCAAGGCAAAACACCATATATTACATCAAAAGTTACTTTCTGATGCCATATATGCTGATGATTTCTGGGACACTCAAACAACTACTCCCTACATACTTTTTAATTTGTCAACGTTGATACACAAAAGTTAGTGCCAATTTGCACTAATTGAGCTGTTCGATTTAAAATTATCGTCATCAGTCGATTCAAATTTGTACGAACCGGCGACAACAATTTTGAAATGGAGGGAGTATCTTTTATGATAAAAAATTCAAATGTTGGATTAGTACAGGAATGCATATGTCCTGAATACACTTTGATGCCACCAAATGATCTAATAATGAGCGTTCTTTTGTACTGCAGGTTCCCCCTCTCCACCACAACTGCAAGGTAAAAAGAAAACCTAGCCCTGTTTACCACTGGCACGAAGCCAATAGTTCATCATGCCTTTATATCCCTTTGGAGCTATGCCATTTTTTCATTGGGAGAAAATAAACATTTCGTTAATTGGACATCGCTGATTATGTTTGGCTACCTGTCAGGTCCCAGCGTGTGCCCGGTAAATGACCCCTGTGCCTGCACACAGGGCATGAGTGGCGATGGCCAGAAAATGGGTAGTGGCTGTCAGAAAAACTTTCCTCGAGACAGTGTTTTGGGTAATTTCCTTGATACTAGATAGAAAAAATTACATTGCATTTGCTTTTATGCTGTTATTTTTCTGGTGATGCAAGTCCTCAGGTAAGCAGAGTTCTGTTGAAATATATGCTTTTCTAGCCAATGTTTGTTTTCCTTCAATTTATTAATCAAATGGTCCTATAAGTATATCCATATTGGCTAATATATTAAACTCATTGGTAACTGTAACAAGAAATGACAATTTATGATGGTTGTAACCACTTACATATTTCATTTGTATGGATGTATAGTTAAAACTCATAGGAAATAAGGCACCGTGTGACCCTGCAGATAAATGCGCAATTCGAAGATCATCAGTCACTTAGTCCTATCTGTATTGTTTGCAAGGTTACTCCCACATAAGACTATATGAGCCATTTCGGAACTAAAACGAGTTACATTCTGCAGGTGTAGGCCTTGGGCTCGTTGTCACAGTAACCACTGCTGCAGTGTGGGGCTGCTATTGGGCCATGAGAAAAAGAGAAGCGGAAAGAAAGAGAGCTGAATTATTCCGGAAGAATGGAGGCTTGCTACTTCAGCAGAAATTTTCGGCAATCACATCTCAAGAGGAGAGCCTGTCAGCAAAGATATTTAGCGCAGAAGAGCTCAAGACTGCCACTAACAACTATAGCGAGACTCGAATCCTTGGCCGAGGTGGGCATGGCACAGTGTACAAAGGGATTCTTTCAGATAAGACCGTGGTCGCCATTAAGAAGTCTAAGGTGTTTGATGAGAGCCAGGTGGAGCAATTTGTCAATGAGATTACCATCTTATCTCACACTGATCACCCAAACGTGGTCAAGCTTTTTGGATGCTGTTTAGAGACGCAAGTTCCGCTGCTAGTTTACGAGTTTGTACCTAATGGAACCCTTTTCCAGCGCATCCACAACGAAAATATACCCTCCTCTCTAACATGGGAAGACAGCTTAAGAATGGCAACAGAGATAGCAGAAGCACTCGCTTATCTCCACTCCGCGACATCTGTTCCAATCATACACAGAGACATCAAATCAAGCAACATATTGTTGGATGAGAACTTCGTGGCCAAAATAGCAGACTTTGGTGCATCAAGATCAGTCCCATTTGATCGAACTCATATAACAACTCTTATTCAGGGGACTATTGGGTACCTTGATCCTGAATATTTCCAAAGCAGCCAACTAACTGAAAAGAGTGACGTTTACAGTTTTGGGGTAGTTCTAGCAGAACTGCTGACCAGGCAGAAACCTATCTCTGTATTCAGGGCGGAGGAATCACGTAACTTGGCTATGCATCTAGTGATTCTGTTTAACGAAGGTCACTTGTTTCAGGAGATAAAGCCACAGATTTTGGCAGAAGCAGGTGAAGATCAACTATATGCCGCTGCAGAGCTTTCAGTACGGTGCTTAAACGTGAAGGGAGAAGAGCGTCCATCTATGAAGGAGGTCGCTTCAATTTTAAATGAGCTAAAAAGGTCATTCACAGTAGAGCAGAACGTCAGAAGAAAGGATAATTCGGCACAGAATAGTAATGTACAAGAGGAAGACTACCTTATACTAGAATCCGGTCCAAGTTCCACCTTGCAACCGTCAGAAGCAAGCGTACAATACAGCACAGAGGTATCTTCCTCTTCTCGTATGCAAGATGATGTTCCTGCTATGAAAGGAGACAAAGTACAATATGTCTAGGATAGTTTTGAAAAGTACCCAGAGCAATTGCAACTTCGGTCACTGCTAGATGGCAAGAAGTGATCCAATTGTATTATTAATCTTTGAGGGTTAGAACTTAAGTTCCTTTGGACTGCGCAGCATTAGTGCACACCCTGTGCAAGTGATCTAGGTCCGCTACTGGTTATATGGAAGGAATTCTAGTTCAAATTCTTTTGTACCTTTTCTCGCTCGGTTGGTTGCATGTAACTTTGAACTTCCACAAAAAAAAAAAAGAAGAAAAAATAGCATGAACATAAGATGCATAGAAGTTACTCAAATATGTTTCAAAAAATATGTTCATTTTAAGCTAAAAATTATTGAGATGGTGTTGAACTTTACTTGTTGGACGTCAGATGATGGCTATTTTGTGTGTCTGGTGTTTGAAAACTCCTTTTCATGTATTTAACATTGGATTCAGAATTATTTTTGAAATTTCTTATATTTAGATATCTTTTATAACTTCTAAATAAAATAATCAAATTTGATAAATCTTCAATTTGCATCCTTTATGCAGTCTCACAGTGAGCATAGTTAGGGGCCTTTTGGCATAGCTTTCAGCTCCCGATTGTGAAGTGATTCTATAATTGAAAGTGATTCTCTTTGATATTTTAAGTATAAACTCTTAGAATCAGGATAGGGAATCACTTCACAAAATCAACAGAAGCTTTCAGAGAATTATTTCACAAGATCAGACAAGAATCACTTTTCTTGAAAAATAATGTTTAGCAGAGCTTTTATGATTTTGCCTAAGAATCAAGAGTTGAGGGCTCTGTCCAAAGAGTCCTTAATTAGGATAGTCAACTTAAATATATAACTAATTCTTGTTTTGGCCATTGCCTACATGGTGGTAAAGGCTGGACATGTTTTCTATTATCTTGTCTATAATATAAAAAATTTACTCTTTTCGTTTTTAAATTATTATCGTCGTTGATTTCTAACATCAACTTTAAATATTTATCTTATTTATAAAATTAATTCAAACCTAAAAAATTATAAGTTATGATTAAAATTTTTTAATAATAAAGTAAATTATAACAAGCTATATAGTATTTATCAATTTTTTTTGAATAAGATGAAATAGTAAAAGTTAATATTAAAAATCAACGATAACATCAATTTAAAAATAGAGAAAGTATTTTCTTACACAGAAAATAAAAGACAAGCTTCTGACTGGATCCTCAGTTAGCCTTAGCCTGCTGGAGTCCAGCTAGCAATCGTAGTATCGATGTGAAGGAAGGTCGCGCGTCCGATCCAGCCAACGGCAGAAAGAGGGCTAGTTGCTGTTTGTTACTCCGTATTTGGTACATGAGAAGTTTGTTGCCATTTCCCGTTCCCCGCCGCGTTTCCGAGCGTAGACGCCCGTAAGCCGATCCGCGTCCACCAGAGCCTCCCCGCCCCACGCCGCCCCATCCCGTCCCTCGCGGCCGCCCCACTCCGCTCCGCGCCGCCGCCCTGCCCCGCTCGCCGCCACATCCGCTCTGCCCGCGCGCCCCGACTCACGGTAAAACAGTCTGGTTAGGTAGGGCGGCCAGCCTACCTTGCCCTGTCGGTAGATCCGCCTCTGCCGACGAGTCTACGGACAGACGCCGATATTCCTTTCTGGCCATGGATTTGATGAAGGTTTTCGATCAGACTGTGCGTGAGATGTAAGTGCTTAGC
>BCLG01004027.1:0-42025 GCA_001602295.1 Zoysia matrella
AAGTCCATCGACCACTATTGAGTACATGGCTAAATCTTCTGAAAGACCACTTTTTTCAGCTTCCTTCAAAAAGTTAAATGCATCCAAAACTTCACCTTGCTTCTTTAGAGCATAGATAGCTGCTCTCAGTACATTGACAGGAACATTACCGTCACCAATGTAACTGGAGAACCAAATAGCTTCACTGATACTTCTCTTGCTGAGATGGGAAGAAAGCATATTAATCACTCTGGGTTCTTGCAGGCTATGAAGCTTAACTATTTCACATAGCAGCGGTTGTATGACCTCTTCATTTCCATTTCGGTGTAAACTCTTGACTAGCCTGCAGCACGTTTTACTAGTTACAGGAACAGCTTGCATCCTGAGTAACTTATAAGCATCCATTGCTGCTTGACAACAGTCCTTGTTGCTTAAGAAAACAGAAGCATAATTACAAACAGATGAAAATAAGTCAATGTCTAGACCACCAACCTTGCGAATAAAATCCAGCACACCATGACCACCACGTTCTTTGAAATATGCATGAACCAATTGCCTGTAGTTATAGGAATCATGCCATAAATTTCTCTGAACAAGATCATAAAATATTTGGTCGGCCATGTCAACTTTTCCTCCACTACATAGTGTTTTAATCAGGCAATTGTGAATAACCGCACTGGAGAATAATGAGTATTGCTTGCATTCCTCAAACAGCTCCAGTGCCTTGTCAATGTCCTCAAATTTACACATTGTATGTATCATTATATGGTAGGTGATAATATTAGGTCTTAAGCCCATATCAGGCATTTTACGAAACAAGCTCCAGGCATCATCCACCTTATCAATCATAAACAGCGCTTTCATAAGGACATTGCATGTGACAGCATCAATGGATATCCCACTACTCTCAAGTCTATCCTTTATTGCCATAATACCCGTTGCATCATCTATGTTCATGTAACCATGTAAAAGTGTGCTATATGTGAAGTTATCAGCGTCAACAGCTTCAAAGATTTTGAGAGCCTTTTCAGTTTTCCCAGCCTTGCATAGACCATTTATTACTGCGTTGTATGTTACAATGCCAATCCTTATCCCCTTATTCTCCATCTCCTCAAGGAAAGAGAAAGCCCTATCCAAATCTCCTTTTTTGCACAAGTTGTCAATCAGAATCGAATATACATACTCATCTACCACAACGCCTGTTTGTTCCAGTTTCCTCACAATAGAAAAAGCATCTTCTAATCGGCCTCTCTTACAGAAACCACCAACCAGTGACGTATAAGTAATCAAATTTGGCTTAGCACCACATTGCTCCATCTCGTCCAAGAACCCCATTACTTTCTCCACACTACCTTCTCTGCACAATCCATCAATTACAGTTGTGTAGTTCACTACATCAGCAGATATTCCCTTATCTAACATCAATCGATGCTCCCGAAGCCCATCAATCAAGAATCCATGACTCATATATCCATGAACTATGCTGTTGTAGAGTACCGCATCGATAGCCAATTGTTTCCGCTCCATCTCCCGCACCAGTTCTGCTGACTCATTGACTCTCCCCTCTAACCCAAGCGCATGGACAACAGCCGTTAGAGTCACTAGGCCTGGCTCAAACCCACTGAACTCGTTCTGCACTCTATCATAGAACTCCAACCCCATCCTGGTCTTCCCTGCCCTGGAGAACCCTGAAATTATTGAGCTGCAGATACAATCATCGACCTGACACCCCTTCTGGATCATTACATCGAACACCCTGAGCGCGCCATCAACCTCGCCGCGGGCACACAGTGCCACAACCATCATACGGTATATGGAAGGGGGAAGCAACGCGCCGTTGTCGTCAACGGCAGCTGAAAGCAGCTCTAGCGCGTAGCGCGGTTCTCCGCGCCCGGCGCAGGCTCGGCGGAGCAGCGCATCCCACAGGCGGCGGCTGGCGGAGCAGGACGCGAGCGCTAGGCGCTTGGCCGCTTCGCGCGGGCGCGCGGAGTCGAGTAGAGCGGAGGCGGCTAGAAGGTGAGTGCGAGGGGTGGGGACGAGAGAGTTGGCGAGCCCCTGGGAGGCGATCGCTGTGAGAAGACGGTGTTTGCGGCGGCGGAGGAGCGCGGCAAGAAGGCGGTCGACGTGGCGCGGAGTGACAGTGCGCCCGAGTTTGATGAGTGAGGAGAGCGTCTGCGGTGGAAGAGAAGGGGTTTCACCGCTGCCGCCGGGGCGGGGCATGTCGGCCGGCTGGCGGCGGAGTAGAACGTTCGGAACTCCGATAATGCTCGAGAGGAGCTTGGTGAAGGTGAAAGCGGGTGTCACAGCATATACAGTGGCTTGTGCCTGCAACGTGTCTGAATCTGAGAAAAAAAAAATCAGAAATTTACATATGAAGTCAGCCTGTCTTTATAAAATCAGAAATTAATCCCTTTATAATGGGCCTATCATGGCCCATGCTTGTCCAACTGCTATTGGGCTAGCCATGGCGAATGAACGGCAAGCCCATTTGAGACGGAGCTGTGTGACTGTTTCCCGAGGGAGACGACGGAGCGAAGCTAGAGAAGGGCAAGATGCAGCAGCAGCAAGCGCCGTCGTCGGCGCACGATTCCGCGGGCGGGGACGCGCCGCCAAAGCAGGTGGCGCAGGCGATGGAGCGGCTGGGGCGCGCGGGCCGGCTCATCGCGGACATCCGCCTCGGCGCGGACCGCCTCCTTGAGGCCCTCTTCGTCGGGTGCAGCGCGCCTCCGTACAGCACCAACCAACACTTCGAGAGGACAGCTCGCGTTTTCGTCCAGGAGGAGGCCGCCATGCACCGCCACTTCCAGGACCTTCGCGCCCTTGGCAGGTACCCCGCCCTAGAGTTTCCACCCTACCAAACCCGTTCTTCCTATCTCTTGTAAGAATTCTAGGTGGCCTTTGACTGGCTGCAGCATGCTCGAGTGAGAGGTATCACGTTTTGCATGGAGAGAACCCTCTATCTTCTTCTTTTAGTGTGAAACTCAAATTAGTACATGTGATCTTGTCTAACTGATGTTCGCAAGATTAATAAGTGCGATCTAGGATTGTGGAATTGTTTGGGAAATTCTAGTTTGTAGGGCTTGGATCACAGCGCCTGTGCACACTCAGTGTGTCAATTTAGTTTTATTCAGGAATTTTACTTCAGTAGTGTCATGTTGGAACTGGGAGCTGCTCTGCTGTTGCTCTTGTTTTTGGAGCTTATGGTTGTGTTCATTTGGCTTTTTAACCGCTGCCTACAGCTGCGGCTGCAGCTCAAATGCTTCTCAAATCTTCATTGCTTCAGTTGCAAAAGCAAAACAGCCGCAGCCATTAAAATCACAACAGAACGCAGCCTATGTTGGTTTCTGGAGAGATTCAAAGGCTTTGGTAATCCTTTTGGACATTTTCTTTGGCTGCCTTTTAAAGACTAGACATCTGATTTAGTTATTTTCTATGAGATTTTAATTTATGGTTGACCCTTTTGTGCAGCCTTATTTGAATTCGCCCTTTGCATTTCTGGAACAGATATTGTACATGACCTCATTTAGTATCACTATATGCTATGTAGAACTGTTGTAGCTAGAATTGACATTAATAACTGGAATCCTAGAATGCCTCTTTAGGTAACATGTATCCTTTCATGTTCTTTATATTTCCTTTAGTCATTCTTTTTCGTCTGTAAATAATTCCTTTTTTTTGCTGTTAGAAAGGCAATTGGAGGAATCTGGAGTTCTTAATGGAGCCCTTAAAGCTCGAGGCAATTCATGGGGATTGCACATGCCACTGGTTTGTCCAGATGGTGCTGTTGTAGCTTATGCTTGGAAGCGTCAACTGGCAGGCCAGGCTGGGGCATCTGCTGTTGATAGAACTAAGTAAAACTTATTACTTCCTATATTTTGTTTTCTTGTTGTTTAGCTAAACTCATTACTTCCAATCTTTTGTTTTCTTGTTTAGCTACTGTTGCTGCATGATATGCTCCCTTAACCTATTTATTTGCTTTTAACATGTGGCATCTCAACCAGCCTGCAGGAATGGCTGCTGTTTTCTATGTTTATTCCACATTTTCTTCCCCTAAAAAATAACATGGTTTATTTTTTGAATGGGGAAGACCATCCTTTCCAAATAACATGGTTTGTGGCAGCTCATTGGATGCAGTCGTGGTGCAATTTTGAGTATCACTATGAATGGCGGCTATTTACCTCTCATTCTTCTAATGCAAGCTACATATATTCAATGCTGAATGATTTCTGCAGAATAGTATTGTATGTGAATATTTATTGATATTTTCCGGTGCGTCCGGTTTAGAGAAGCGTTTATGTGCTAAACTGTGCGGTGGGCTGCCGTTTACCGTCTAAACCCGTTTAGACGGCCGTTTAAAACCGTTTAGGATAACGCTATTAACGTCTAGATATTCTGCAGCATGTGTGGTTGTTCCATCGTGGCTAAGGAACAGGTTAATATATGTTTCCCCACTAACCATTGTGTTTAATGGCATCCTTTTACTTTTTTTAAGCAATTGTCATTCTCTTACTGCATTAGTGTCTTGGTAGGAAACTGGGGAAAAGTCTCTGCTTTAGCATTATCCATGTATTTATATTTTGAATTATTATGATTTTTGTTCATACTTAATCCAATGTTGTTTTTAGGTTGGCTCTTAAAGCTTTCACGGACCAGAAAAGAAGATTTTTTCCTCATCTGGATGATGAAGTTCTGACACATCTCCATGATGGTGAACCTGGTGTCATTAAAAGGCCAAGGCTGTCTGGCGGCAATGGCGAGCTAGAGGAAAAAACATTATCTGAAATACTGAAAAATCTAGAAAGCGAAGTACCTAACATGAAAATATTCACATATCGGCATCTGGATTGGTCAAAAAGAGCCTCATCATTGGCTTCTCTGTTGGATGATGACTTTGTGGATCCAACTAAAGAGCTAAACCTGCAATTGATGGGCAAATCAAGATCAGGTGCTCTGACAACTCCCACAGACCATGTTGCAGTAGTTGAGTTGCTTGTTCCTTCAATATTTAGAGCTATAGTATCATTGCAACCCGCTGGATCTACTGATCCTGATGCAGTGGCGTTCTTCTCTCCCAAAGAGGTATGGATGCTTTCCAATAGTTGACTTTTTTCTACTCTGTTATAAACACTGCATCAGCATCCAAGCACTGGCATTACCAGTATGGGTGACTATAACTATCCTATTTACAAATATTGTTTCATTGTGTTAGCATGGCATGATCTCTTAGTGCTAAAGTTTAGTCAACCCTTGATAACTGACATTGGCGAATGATTATTAGGGAGGAAGCTACCTCCACTCAAGAGGCCTATCAGTGCATCATGTATTTAAGCATGTCAAGGTAAGTGCTTCCATTTGTTCTTTTTTTTTCTGATTAGAGGCTGATGTGTACAGTTAATATAATACTTTTGTTATTCAGGAACATGCTGACAAGGCACTACAGTACTTTATCAGTGTGGCACCCAGCAAAGCACTATCACTACTGTTGGTAAGTTGCAACAGCATCTAGTCTATTGGATGCCTTTGTGTCAGTAATCCAATCATTTACATTTTATTTTATGGGCATAGTCATTACCAGCAATTCAGTCATTGACATTTTATTTTATGGGTATAATCCATAACAGAAACTAGATTGATACTATTCCTTGTTCCTAAGCTGTTGTTGCTTCATTATGGACATTTTCTGTTACTGAAAACTTGTTATTATCTTCCAGCGTTGGATTGCCAGCTATCAGACGTTGTTTACTAAGGTTTGCAGGTAAATAACCCTTGCTGTTCAACTGTGTATAGGATTATTTGCACTTTGCTGACTGATAGAGTCTATCTTGGATTTTTTTTTTTTTTATCTGCAGCAAATGCCGACGTCTTCTGATGATGGACAAATCCTTGGCATTGATATTACCTCCTGTTCACCGTCCCTATCATGAGATTTCAAATGTTGGTTTAGATCTGCAGGAGGCCTATCACATTGGTTGTTCGTCCTACAATGGCTGATGCGTCAAATTCTTTAGACTATTTAGATAGCTCATGGTGCGCCTGATGATTTCACCTGACAAAGTACAACAATCGCTCTTTGTAGAACAGTGATTCCTGAACAAGCATATGTTACAGCTGTTGATTTAAGAACAGAGGCTTGACAATTGCTTAGGTTATGTTATCGAACTGTGTATGCCTTAGCCACTTGGCTTGGATTTCCTACGCGTCTGCAATCTTACTGCAATCATTATGGAAACAAATGCTGCAGTTGTCTGTTACTTGAGTTTTTTTTTATTGCCTTGATAATTTGATGAGTTATTAGCGCCTACTCTCTCCATTCTTAAGCCGATATCGCCGTTGACTTTTAACATCAATTTTGATCATTCATTTTATTAAAAAAAAATAATAAATATTATATATTTTTGTTGTAATTTGATTTATAGTTATTTGAATCGAATCTTAAAATTTTACACATTTAAAGTAATTTTTTGAATAAGATCAATGATCAAACTTGATATTAAAAATCAACGGCGACAGTAAAAAATAGAGGAGAATGCTGTATGGGTCATGTCATTTTCATTTTTGGCAGGGAATAATGTGAATGCTTATACCATTGTGCTTCATTGCGTACATTGTGTCGATAATTGGATCTCTTCCACCGCAAGACCTATTTATAGATCTGAGAATTAAACTTCTGACCTGCAGATATGGCAGAAATAGTGACATATCAAACAATATTTTCAGTGTAGTAGATCTTACGTCCTTGCTGCAGCATTATCAGAACTGCTTACATGTTTTATACAATAATATTACAAGAGGCAAACAAGTGAACCTATTCTTGACTTATGTCTAAATATATACAACCAGTTTGTTAAAGTATTTACAGTACATACTCATCTCAAAGGAGTTCTCATGAAAGCTCTTTGCAGGTTCCACCAAGTTAGTGGCTATACAAGCAGCTCTCTTTTGATCTTTTCACATACCGCAAAACTATACTAACATGTACGTATATTACAATACCTGAACTATAAGGCACTGCAGATATGGAGTTAAGAACTCTCCTGGAATGATTGCGAGCGAGATAGAGCTGCCGGGTTTGCCTGTAAAACTGGGGCAGCATCTGTTTTTTGGCCTTTGCTCTCAACCTTAGATTGGAAAGGCTTGAATGTGCCAGGGTCCCCAGGTTTGATGCCGAGAGTAGCCCAGATTGAACTCTTTGCAGCCTCATCAGGATCATCAATTCTGAGAGTTTTGGGAAACCACAATGACTTCTCTTTTTCTTCTTTCAGTGGATTAGAGTCCCTTGAATGTTTCCCGAGAGTAGGAGACCCATTTCCTGAACAGCTGCTGTTGCTCGACGATGATGGTGACAAGCAACCATTAGTTCTGATCCACGGTATGTTCCATGTTGTGGCTGGCAATCCCGACAAGCAATCCCAAAGCGCAGGTGCCATGATAGGGTAGGGAAATGCTGGTCCCGGAAGTCTTGAGGGTGGCATCATGGGTGAGTTTGTCCATGGAACTGAGCTGGTACTGCAGCCCTCTGAAGAATTAGATTCGGGCATACTTGTACCTGGCACCATTACGGGGAGATTGTTCCATCCTACACTCCAAGGGTACATAAAAGGGGCTCCAAGGTAATACTGAGGCACAGGGGTTACTCCGTTGCAATACACTGGTGCTCCATTCTTTCCGAACTGATCTTTGTTTTCAGAAGGACCACTGTATGTTGTGACAGAAGATGAACACGTGTTATCCTCCCTATTTTCACCTTGTGGTGCTAATGCAGCATTGGTTACATTCTGCTCTTGAATGTTCAGCGCTGACACCATCGATTCACAAAATGGCACCTCAAGCCCAAAGTTTAGAACTGTTCCATTCCTACTAGCTGCATGTATGACAGTTGGGATAGATGTTGAAGATGAAAGAGGTTCAGGCTGCAGTGTCCTGGATATGTCCACTCTAGACCTCATCATACAATCAGGGGCCATCAGTAATTGACGGTAGTGCAATGATGAGTTCTTGCTTTTGCGCCTTCCAGCACCGACCGGTACATTCCTCATAGTACCCCCTGCAGTCCAGTACCTTTGGCAATTCTTACAGAAGTGCCTAGGCTGATTAACATTGTAGTTATTGTAATAGCAGAACTTTGTATCCATGCTGTTGCAGCGAGGACAAGGTAGAATCTTATCGGGCTTCTTGAGTGTCTTGTCCTGGCTAGATTCATCATTTGCTGTTTTTCCATTCTCCCCCTTTGGATCTGGTTCTGCTTTATCTTCAGCATTGTCCATCTGCTCCTTATTGTCTTTCTTATTGTCCAAAGTAGCTGGCTTTCCCAGCCCAACATTTTCCATCTCTTGTTGTGCATTAACATTCATTTCCTTGACTTCTTTCTCGTGCTGCACATCAGCCTTCATTTCAGTTTCTTTTTCTTCTTCTGGTGCGTCAACATTCATATTATCCTCTTCCTCTTGTGGGGTATCGACCTTCATTTCACTATCTTCTTTATTCTCTTTTTCTTTGTGTCGAACCTGGCAGATTATTGTTAGAAACACTTAGGCCTTGAATTCAAAGAAATATGTAGCTAGAATTTTACATCTAACAAAGGCAGAACACTATGTTTGCAGATGTGATGATACCTGGATCAATTAGAGTCATCTTATACGGACTTATTGTTTATTTCAAAGAGAAATATTAATAATTTCATAGACCTTACCATAAGGTAATTAACATTGTTGCTCCAGAGTTACAAAGCATGAAAATATTAAATCATTAATGATCTATAATAAATCCAACTTGTGATTGCTCAGATCCAATTTTAGCTTCATTTATGTACAACACAGTAGTGCATAAAGAGTAAAACAAGTGGCTGACCCGAGACAAAACTGTGGAATAATGAATTAAGGTTCTTCTCTAGCTCTTTTTCTTCTATGTGCTTCAGCATGCCCTTGCCTTGTTTCAATTTCGTATGATCTAGTATTCAAATTTTCCCGACCCCTAACGTCGACATGAAAACACACTTATCCCGTACGAAATGAAAGGGACTAGTATAATAAGTGACCACAGGTGGGAGGATGGAAGTGAAAAGGCCAGGGACAATTGAAGGTCGGACAACAACAGGCTAAAAGAAGCTAGATCGTGCACTGATTTTCTCCTCGGCAATAACCACTTTTGAGGAAGCCAGGGTAACAAGTACAGTACCACCTATGCCTAGCCCTATCTTTATATATTAAACACCGTGCGTTCTCTCAACCCTCGTTGTGTCACGTCACCTTAAAAAATATTGACCGTCGAATTAAAATCTAACGGTAGACATTAGAAAGGAGAAAAAAAATCTTTTCTTCGATCAACGTAAGAGCGTGCTTCTACTCAACGGGAGCAGACATGAACGGCCGTGCCATCACCCTAGTTTTTTCAGTTCCACACGCTGTCCTGTCACAGTCCTTTACATGGATAGTGAAAAAATAAAAATAAACGATTAACAATAATTTAAGAATAGAGAGAGTATGTAACAGTACACATAGACAATGGTATAGATTTAAAAAATCAACTATAACTGTTTTGTTAAATCAAATTTACTTTTGCAATAAATTCAATAGAACTATTCTAAAAGATATAAAAGAAGTTCTTATAAATTTATTCTACTTCCATGTCTTATAAGTATATGCTACAATTAAAGACCTTTATATGTTATAAAAATGTATATTTAGATAACTTAAATTGTTTTATCTTTTAAAAATGCTCTTTGATTACTATGAGAACTAAGATTCAATCTTTTTCTCGCTTACAACTCCGGTCTAAAAAAAATTAGTAGCTTTGAACGCAATGTTTTAATCAAACATTGCCAATATAAATTAGAAATAATTTTAAATTTATTAAGTTACAAAATTAAAAATAATTTGTTTTAAAAATACTTTCTTAAAAATGTACCGATGCTACTTTTTATTAAATATTTTATAGATAACAAAAGTCACACTTATGCTTTAAAGACCATGTCGATAACTTTTTTTAGACCGTAGTATATGTTTATGGAACTTTGTCATCCATGTCAAGGCAACTATACTTCTATTTGTTAAATAATAAATTTAAAATACAGTGCTTCAACTAGGGATGCACAGTAAAAACATACACGAAAAGCGCCGCGCAGATATCTTATAGCTATGTCCTTATCTGCATGACTGCGTCTCATGGAACCCAGTGATTACCTTCTCTTTTTTTTCTGGAAGCTTATTTGGATTCTGGACTCAATAGATTAGAAGCGCTGCAACTAAAACCGAGATCAAACATTTTTTAAAACTTAAACCGAGATCAAACTTCTCCCTGAGCCAGGAAAGTACAACTTTGTCTTTAATCATGGGTCAATCCACTCCTAAATCCAAATCGAATTCTTCAGCGCCTCTGATCGCTAGCTTTCTACGGAACCCTGAATTCACTCTATTTTAACTTATTTTACTACTGAATTCGAAGTTTCGAACTCGAGGAAATTGACAGACGGATCTTTACTCAATTCGATCACAAGTGAAATAAGGAAAAACAGAGCAGAAAAACCATGCAGCGCAAGTGGAGTCGCTGTCTCGCTGATAGAACAAGCGCCCCCTTGTTTCTCCTTTTCCCCGCAGACGATGAACCTCTCGCGACGGAACAACATGCTAGATCACACGCAAAGATGGCTGACCTTATCCGCCGCCGCCGCCGCCGCCGCGTCCTCCGGCGCCGGCTCCTTCGCTTCCGCGACCAGCGGGATCACGCGGCCGAAGAGCTTGATGCCTGGATCCGACATCCTCTGCGCGCTGCAGCCCGCGATGCCGGCTGGAACAGAGGAACCTCCTGCTGCTGCTGCTTGCACGCACTCGAAACCGAGCGAAGCGGCGAGAGAACAGCCGAGCTGGAGAGAGAGAGAGAGAGAGAGAGAGAGAGAGAGAGAGAGATGGATATTGCTCGTGGTCTATCCCTACTCTCTACATGGGATGGGAATGGGATGTTTGCGCAATGGAGAAAAAAAAAAGAGAGTACGTTGAGAGGGTGAGTTTGATATTAAAAGCATGTAATCCAAAAGTTTGTCGACAGTTGCAAGTACATCCCTGTAAAAGCAGGATATGTGTATGAGAGAAATGGACTAGTCTCTTTCAATTTCCTGAAATGACGGGTTTAGCGATGCGTTTTGACATTGCTGCCTGGGTTTCTGATCTTGGGGTTGAATTTAAAATCGGAGTTTTAAATTTTCTTGAGTTGTTGAGAACTCTGTGGTTAGAAAGGTGGGAACCTTTTTAAATTCACGTGAACAACTAACGATATTGAATAGATCCACAAATATGCTGAGTTCGCTCTAAACTAAACGTTACTCCGGATCAAAAAAAAAGAGAGGACTAACGTTGCATTAGATCGAACACAATGTGCAAATAAACTGAAATCGGGTAATAGCTCTACTGCTGGCCGTAAGATTTTTTTTATAGTATTTGTACAGTATCAGTAGTAAAGAGCTTCGTTAGATGACCGATGACAACTAATTTTTATACTATTTATACAGTATACCGTCGACACAATATTGTGAAACTCAAACACAACTGCAGCCACCTGACAATGGTCCCATCCATAGTGCCAACCCCGCAGTATACATTGCGCTCGCCCTTACAAAATCTCCGGGGACCAATATGTGACCCCGCAGTTCCTCGGAGGCCCTCAACGGAAAAACGCCGCGCGATCCGGGACGCTCCGTGCAGCGGGACAGCTGGCGTCCAGGTCAGCGGCTCGGGACGCCCATCAGCCACGAAAACTCGTGGCCAGGAGGGCCGCGCGGGCGACGTCATCCCGGGCCCCGAATCTTGCGTAAAGCGGAGAGGGAAGGGGCGGCCACCAGGCCACGCTTTTTCCACGCCCTTTTCGCCGCCCTTTTCCTTCGCCGCGCAAGAGCTACCCGTCGCGACGCGAGCCTACGTCGGTCGCTTGTTGCGCCGGCCCACGCGGCAGGGAGACGTAGCGCGGCGGTGCTGGGTGCGCGGTGCTGTGGCGCCGAGTCCAACGGTGACGGCCGCGGTTTTGGTCGGGATGAGGTGGCGTAGGTGGGCCGGGGGCGGAAGAAATCTGTGTACGACGTCCGTCGACGACCGGGGGAGAGCACGGTTTTGGCACCGGAAGTACTAGTACAAACTAGTATAACGCTCGTGCTGTCGTGTGCGATAACCAGTTTCGAGATCGATTCGTGCGTAGAAATACTGGTTTTTTTTGCTTCTCTAAATTAAAGGCTTTTTCGGAGTTGGCAGTCCAAGGCTGCACGTGGACTGGACGGCCAAGTTGATCGGACGTATTGCTTCCGTCCTAAATTATATATTCATTTTAGACTCAACAATTTTTTTAAATTATAATTTATTTTTATTTTTGAATAATTTTTTTAATATTTTTTATTTTTCTTTTTTCTTTTTTTTAGCACATTTTATATTATTTTCTCTTTTTAATTTTTGTATTTGAATTTAAAATAATTTATAAATCGAAACAGAGTCAGCAGTCTATAATACCACAGAGCAACTATACCACAAAAGCGCCAAATTAGCTCAGCCACATGTACAGAAAAGTACCGGATTTGCACGTATCAAAACCCGCTAGCTCGTCCTGCCGCACATGATCCTCCTCCTCTAAAGGCCAAACACAAACGATTTCAACCACAAGTTATTATGTCTCTCACGACCAGCCGGGCGTTTCCACGCCTGCGAGCGGAAGCCGTGCCCGCTCGCTGGCCAGAGAGAGGTTTGTCCTGACGAGAGACGATTCTGCGAGCTTTAAGCCGCATGTATTGACCAAGCTCCCAGCAGAGTCATCGGCCGTGGTGTTTGACTATGGAGCCTTGACGAGCCCGCTGCCTCGCTGTCCTGTTCGAGATCGACGGTGCACAAACTGCAGCCGATTCGACCGTCCTAGATCGATTTTGATGCAACAAGTGCTCGTACTATCCTCGGCCTAGCGCGACTTTTTTTTGTTCCACGGCTCCAGGATCAGAATGGGCCCACCGCCCACGTAGGCGGCACGAGCAGTGGCCACTTGTTCCGTCCGCCGTGGCGGTTTCCGTGTCGTACTGCCCGCGGCGGGCCAAGTGGCGGCACGGGAGCGTACAGGTACAGCGAAAAGATTCGGGTAGGTTTCTGTCGGTCCCTCTACCCCGGCTCGATTAATCAACGATGTTAGGAAGAAAAAAAAACGATGTTACAAGACGTAGGGTAAGAATCAGTTGAATTTTTCTGCCCATTTTCTGAGCTGTACCAGACGGGCCGGCGCACGTAGCCCAGTTATCTGGCCCATTTCGTCTAGGAGCTGCGGCACGAACAGGTTGCTGCTCCGTCCCGATCGATCGGCTGTCTGCCTCGGAACCGCCATAGGATACAGCCGCCTGGGATGCCCTAAAAAAGAGAACACTGTGTTGTCCGCCTCGCATGTGACCTGGTGGCCGGACGTGGGTGCTCGCGGACTCCAGCGCAACTGGGCGAGATCCTATGCCCGGGTTAGCATTTTTCAAACGCTTAAATAATGCCGAGGTCAGAGCCCGCAGCGAATCGACCCGCTAGCTGCTGCGGATCGGCGCCACGGGAATCGGATGCGTGCGATGCGAACAAAAAAGTCCAACCCGGCAGCACGCGGAGGCGCAGAGCGGAATAATCCGGTGGTTGACCCGCCACCCGACCCGTGTCCGGGGGCTTCCACCACCACCACCACCTCCGGCTCCTTTACAGAGCGGCCACTGTGCGTGCTTGCGATGCGGTCAAGGCTGGAAGCGGCTGGTCCATCGTCAGGACTCGAAGAGGCCGTCGGGGAGAGAGAGGCCACAAGGCGAGAGGTGGAAGAGAGCCGGCCGGCCGGCAATGTGATGGCGCGGCCGCAGCAGCAACGTCAACGTGCGGCCGGGACCGTGCGCGGCGTCCTCGTCGCGACGGTGCTCCTGGCGATGCTCTCCGTCTGTCTGGCTCGCGTCGACGGCGCCACCGCTTCTTCTCTCGGTAATGCGTTGCGCATTCAATCAGCTCTCTGGTCTTGTCTCTGCTTTCGGTTTGGGGATTGGGTTGGGTGTTGCGTTCCTTGGTGCTACGAGATTGTTGTCGATCGTCCACTGCTGTGTGGGGATTATTTCATCTGGTTAGGAAGTGTGTGTTACGATTTGATTTATTTTGTCGTTGCAGCAGGGCGTCCGTGGAAGATGGGGGGAGCGTCGACGACGGCAGTGGACGAGGTTGGGCACTCTCTCTCTCTCTCTCCAATGCTAAATGAAGCTTGACAGATCATGCATAGCTTAGTGACCCACGACCAATAATGGAGTATCATGTGTATGTGCTACCTATTATCAGACCCCTACTACAATCCTAACACCCTTACTAATTCAGTGGTTGATCGATACAGAATTGTTTAGAGCCAGTTGGTAAGCTGCCACAATAAGCTTTGCTAGAAAAATAATCTCAGGAAAACAAAGGTTTCGAACTATTTTTTTGGATTCATTATACAGTTGTCTGTTAGTGTCTGTAGGTCATCTAGTTGACTCGACAGTGTTCTCTTTCTGGCTTTTTAAGTATGATATTATATTGTTGGCTAGTTCAAACTAAAACTGACCAACGTCATGTATATAAGCAACTCAAGAAAGTACTAATTAAGATGGAACTAGACACACAACTCAGGTCAAAGCATGTATGCCCCCAAACAAATTATTAAGCGAAACTGTATTAATAAGAAAATCAGCTGCTAACAGTTGGAGTACAATGGCCTTCGTGTGCAGGGAGCGGCAGTGGCAGAAGAGCGAGGTGCGGTGGTGCCGGAGAGGGTGGGGATGGAGGTGTCCCTCAACGACTACCCCGACAGCCGCGCCAACAGCCGGCACAACCCGTCCCATCCGTGATCCATCCATTCGTCAGAACTGCATGTGCCAGCAGCAGTATAGTCGTAGCCTTTCGGTCGTGCGTGCGAGCTCATCAGCCATTATCCCTGTCCTTTGCGCATGTGGTTGCCTAGTTCCTAATGTGGTTATGTAATTAAGCTTATGCTTGGTTATCTTGTAATTTGTGACTTGTGACACTAGTACTGTCTTTTTTCTAATGTTAACAACAACTCTAGTTTATTTTTCTAAATTATTTAATAATTTTTATATGAACTAGAGTTATTGTTTGTAAGGATTGCGTGACCAAGAGGATGGCAAATCGGGAACACTGAGAACTAATTTCGTTTTACATTTCTAACGAGTCTTTCTAATTGCACGAGTAAAACAACTTTAACCTACGCGATTATGTTCAGTTTTACGTGAATCCTTAGGATTAACATATACAAATCGGGAACGTATAAAATGCAATGGAATCTTATGTAAAAGCAGACTACTATAGTTGTTGTTCCCTTTTTCCCTTAAAATGAAAAAACAAACGGTGTGAGCTCTGCAATGACGTCTATGAAGATGCGGACCACATCATCTTCCACTGTCTCACTGCACACTCTTTCTGGTCCGCCATTGGAGTGGTCATCGAAGCCACGACCACGGTGCGGCGTCTCTGGGAGCTTCGACGCCCAGAGGATGTCCCATGTGTACACTACAATGTCTTCCTTCACCTTTGTTGCTGGCACATTTGGAAGCACCGAAACCAGGTCGTGTTTCGTTCCGAACAACCGTCGCCCCGCCGCCTGCTGGCAAGTTGCCGTGATGACGCGGTGCTCTGGCGCTGCCGCATGCCCCGTGCAGATGCTAGTGTATCCTCTGCTTGGTGTTCTCTCTTCTCTTCACGGATGTAAATTTCATTTTGAATGTATCACTCCTACCTCTGCTGTAAAAACTTTTTGAGCCACAAGAGGGCTACCATTTAATAAAATGGAATTCAGGTGGGGAGTTCCCCCGTTGACATTAAAAAAGACAAACCGTAAAATTTGTGGTTCGATGAGGAGAGGTGCCTTGGAAAGTCTGAAATGGCCGCGTTGTGCCGTAGTGGTTTATAGAGTTGGTCAAATGGGCCGCCCGGCACAGCCCGGCCACAACCCGTTACATTTTAGGCCGGCCTGATACAACGTGCTTAGCGGGCCGTGCCGCACTAGCCCACGGGCTTGGGCAACAGCCCACGGCTCGGCACGAAATTGGTTAATAGTGACGGGCTGATCCATTAGCATGACGGGCTGACAGCCCAACTAGAATAATTTAATGTAAAATGTTGTAAAATATGTGAGGAGAGTGAGTTTGAACCCAAAAACTCAAAGAAATTGAAGCGAAGTGCACCATACAATGTAATTTTATTTAAAGTAAACTGATTATATTAATCGTGCGGAGCCATACCGCCCACTGGGCCGGGGTGGCGGCCTCAGCCAAACACGTGCCTCGTGTCGAGCCAGCATGGCCCGATTAACTCTGAGCCGTGCCGTGCCTGAGCCGGACCAGATTCTCCGTGCCTTGAGCCGATCTGTTAGGCACGGCCCATTTGACCAACTCTAGCGGTTTAGATGGAACAAGTCAAAAGAAGCCCAGCCTCCAAACTCAATGGACGACTGGTCATCCAAAAGCAGCAAGGCCCAAGCCCACTCGCGGCCCACGGATCCGCCGGGCCGAATCGGACGGCCTCAGTCGGCGCGCGGCTCCTCCGGTGACCGCATCGCGACCGCTGGAAGCCGACACACGCATGAGGGTTTTCGAGTCAGGTTTTTCCTCCTGTGGCTGCGCGGTGACAGATCACAGACCACGGTTCCCTTTCCCGTCCGCGTCCCGGCTCCCGCAACCTCGAGCCGATTCGAATCTATCTCGCCTGCGGAGGAGGAAGAGGAACCGCCATGGCCGCGGAGGGTGCCGCGAGTTGCCCCGAGATCCCCCGGCGGTGCCACCACTGCGCCGGGCCCCTGTCCAAGGACATGGTAAGCAAGCCGGTGGACACCCACGCCCCGAGGATCGTGTTTCAGACATGGGTTGATCTCCGTTGCTGTAATTGGTGATGATTCCATGGTCTTGTTGTTCGTCCTATTCGTGCACCTCCTCCGAATTTGGGCGCGCAACTGTTGCGGCATCGTTTGCTGCTGCTGTTAGATCATCTTGTGTACTAGTAGTTCGTGGTAATAAAATCAGTGTATGGTGTTATGGGAATTTAGTAGCTCGGGCCGGAAGATTTTCTCTATTCTCTTTTGTGGCTGACAGGAAGAATTTGTTTTACGTTATGTTATTCCGAAGTAATTTGTGCTATTGGACTAATTTACCATTTCGTACTATTTCCGAAGGAAACGAGCAGCTGGACTGTGCCGGCTTTGGTTCGCGACAGCTTCTCCATGGTGTGTTTCCCTTCCAGCTGGGATCTATTTATGTTGTTGTATGCTTGATATCTTTGCCTTCTGTTGTGGTTGTTTTGTATTAATTCCTGTGTGCTTTCATCTCTTGGCAGATTGGTTCCGCTGTTGGGGGTACAGCAGGTGCATTTTATGGTTTTAACCACGGTATGTTACTGCTGTTCTGCTGAACATTCCGACTGATTGTGCCTTGACTATAATTTGCTTTCATGGCTGGTGATGCTGTTGGTTCTTTAGTAGTTATTTCCTACCTCATTTTATTGGACAATAATTACAAGTTAGTATGGAGTCGCATAGCATGTTACAAGTGGGCTTGATAATGCCTGTCATTTTTTTTGAAACTTGATAATGCCCATCATTCGTGAGCCGAATCTACATTTCAGACCTGTAGACCATTCATACATGTTGCACTTTTCTTTTGTGTGTATTGCAAAGCTCAATTTATATTATCCTCTCAGTTCATGGATCATGTTTGCTTGTGAGAATAACAACAGTATTTCTCATAGCTGATTGTTTATTCTTCAAGAGCCCTCGCACTACGTGCCTGCTTACTATGAAGTTTCTTTTCACTTTTTGGTCCATGTGATATTTGCTTGCTGTGGTTTATGTGTTGCATATGCCTTTGCTTGTTATGCTTGATGAATCTTGGGTGAAATTGATGACCACATAACCCCTTTCAAGTTTTTTGACCTAGTAGTGCTATTATGCGATTGATAATCTTCTTGCCATTGGCATTAACTTTGGAACTTTTTATGCAGTGATGCCTGTCGTTCAACGTTATATAAAGGGGCCAATGTGGATTCATTTTTTTGTTGGTGTAAGTGCCATGTACTTTCTGTGCCAGATGCTTGTAATTTTCTTGTTCATGTGCTTGGCAACAATAATTTTGAGTAAAATATATTCTTGTCTTTATCAAGTCTATCTCCAGAACCAGCTTCAACTATAACATTAGAAGCTGAAAAAAGTAGTAATTTTTTTTTTCTTTCAGATATTTATCATATAAAGAGCTCTAATTTTATTCTTTGTTATTGTAAACACACCATTTATAAGTTGTATGTGAACAATGCACAAATTATTCAATCTGACTGAATGTTTTACCTGCTTCATATTGGATGTGTTTTTATTAGTATTTGCACACTAGTCTAGCAGCACCGAAGAGAAGTCTGAGAATCAAATTATGTACTCACTATTTTTTTTTCTGTCTAGAAGAAAAAGAGGACCACTTGGTGATCTGGTGAAGTACGAAATCTAACACACCTATCCTTTCCCCTTCATGCAGGGACCTCCTGTTATTGTGTTCTCTTCTGCTTGTGCTGGATTAGCAGGTTGTCCATTTCTCTCCTATATTCATTCGTTTTGATCTGTTTTAGGTATTTCCTGGGTATATAATATTATAATGTTTTGACAAAAAATGTGACCTCTGTTATTTATTACCGTATTATAATCGTTTGCCGGATAGTTAAATTACATATGTAGTGATTCAATGCTTTGAAAAACTTTTATTTGTCTGCTTGGCTCCAATATCATTCTTGAAGATGTGCTTTGTGAAGGTTGACTCTCCTCTCCTAAAAGTTCAATCATATACACATGGTGTCAATGTCTAATAGTTGTGCAAATCTGCAATTTCTGGTCATGACTGCTTAATCACGTTTATATTCAGCAATATAGTTGTGGGATAGCAAACACTGCATAGGACAACATGTTCATGAGATGAAACATTTTAAAAGGGAACTTGCGAGCACATTGTCGCCATATACTTTTTCCTGCTTACCATGTTGAATCGTATGAATCCTCAATTTTTTACTGGGCTCTGGTTGTGTTCTTTTAATCTTAGCATAGAGCCATTGCTGTCCTGACTCGAAGAAATTGCATCTTTAACAATCCAACCCTTCTTATGGCACAATAGTATAGTATTGTTTTCAGCTTCACTTGTTCGCAGTCATAATAAATTTATTGCATTCCATGACTTTGCTGTAACTAAAGATCCTCTTTTTACGTATAGGTGGTACAATACCAGCTGCTGCACAGCTTGTTTCGTCATCCTACCATGCAGCCATGTCATCGCCCTCCTTTGGCCGCTCTGCCTCTACTGCAGCCATGCCATCACCCTCATTTAGTCGCTCAGCTTCGCATGATGACATGAAGACAAGAAGCTCCTCGCCATTATAAAATTTACTGACATGTCTAGTTCTTTACGATGCTTGACTTCAGAAGCTATCCTCTTGACTGTGCAAGTCACCACAGAATGTATGTGAGGGTTGCTTTTGTAAATGGTAAAATTTTGTCTGGACCAGTGCCCTATATGTTATGTTCATATATTAGGTACTGTATTTATCTTGATGAATAGCTCACCATGTCTTACTTATGTGTCAACTTGTATGATACAAATAAAGTCCTGGAATATTGTGACCAGCTTATGCACACTTGATGCTCAATTTGTATTTTTCAGTTCGCAAGAATGCTTCCTGCTCATTGTCGACTGTGTAATTGTTACTCCATGTCACTGACTGGGTGAATCTCCACTCATTTTAAATGTACCACTAGTATCTCACTGACATGTGGTCTCCAAATAAGAGATTGACTAAAATTGCTATGGCGCTTCCCGATCATGACAGCATCCATCTATGCGTGGCCGATGAGTGGCCTCTGCTGTGGATCGATTCAATATGACGTGCATCTTCTGGAGCCGTATTAGATATACGCCCAGTACAAAATACAGCGACGGATCAGAGCAGTCAGTGTGCTCTCGCGTAGCAGCGTATGGATTTCAGCTTTCCGTGTCGACGAACCTGCAAGCATGTGAACAACAGGAACGAGGCGATTTAACTCATACAGCATGTAGTTCAGGCTCTCGTATACTATCATGAACAATGCGGTGCTGATCGAGAGGACTCTGACCAGCTTGCAAACCGGTGCCATACCGATTCTGAGTTCTGACATATTCCAGGTAGACATAGCTGCAACTACTAATCCAATTTATCTCTCAGCTCGATTGATAGAGCGAGCGAGCAAGCACTTCAGCTCAGCCGCTCTTTGGGACCACGTGCTCTCCGTCTCCATGCTCAGGAGAGTCAGTTCCGCTGTAGAAAGAGGCCTCGCTTGAGGCGTCCGAGTCTGCGCTGTTTGAGCTGTGTAAAGACCCCATCTTCTTGTCGTCGTCTCGCATTTGCCCTGCGTAGCGGGTGTATTCGAAGCCAGCAGGGTTATTGCCCCCAAATGCCGAGTCGAGCTGGTCCATGTCAAAGACCTCTGCCGTTATCTTCTGGCTCTCCTTGTCGTTGGAGTACACAAACTTCACCTTTTTGCGGGTCTCAGGGTCCAGAAACGGCTTCACGACCTGCCAGTTGCAAATATTAGTTAGGCTGCAGGGCGTTTCGATCAATAAAATAGAAGTATTTGAAACTATGAAAAGATGTCTTTAAAAACTACTAGAGGAATAATCCTATTTAAGAAGAGGTACGAAAAGAATGAATACTGCCACATTAACCACAGATTGATCCCATGTATATACATTTTCATATTTAGAGCCCCTGGTAGAGCTCTCAACTCCTGATTCTTTGGATTCACTTTTAATTCTCGCATGAAGTGATTTTGAAGTGATTCTGTTGCCGAAAGTGATTCTATTTGATTCTTTAGGATAAACTCTTAGAATCAGAACAAATAATCACTCCACAGAATCAGGAGGAGCTACTTTTTTCAGCTTTCAGCATCTTAATTTATTTCAGAGAATCACTTCACAGAATCAGACAAAAATCACTTCTCCTGAAAAATAACGTTTATCAGAGCTCCCCTGATTCTGCTCTAGAATCAGGAGCTGGGAGCTCCGCCAAAGAGGCCCTTAGATTGTACACATGCTATGTTTCATATGCTTTCCTTGGTTTGGGTTCAGGTTAAGGAATAGCAGGACATTGTGTGAAATATGAAAAACGATATAGACAGACACCTGAATTCTAGGCTGAAATTCGTTGAATATTATTTTAGAAACAGCAAAATAGCTTAACTGCTGACAGATAAATCTACGGAAATGGAAGCGCAGCAGTTGCAGGGACATACTAAAATGCCATAGACAGCATATTTAGGTGCTGGAACACAAAAATTTTATAATCTAACAACAACAATTCCTATAATAACTAGAATATAATCTACCGCAAGCAAATACAGAATATATAGTGTTGTGTCATAAATGAACTGAAGAAAGATGGTTTTGCTCACCCTCCAGAATGACTCAAATATCTTCGGCGGATTGTAAAGGATCGCTAGCCCCAATCTCTCAGGATAAAAGTCTTGCAAGACATTGACCGTCTCACGGGTCACCTTAAGTGGTGTGCTTCCCAATGTCCAGCACTGGAAATCTGTCAGCCACACCATCTTCTCTTGATCGTCAGTCAGATTCATAATTGCTTTCTCCAGGGAGTAAACTAGATACTTGATCTGCCCAGTTGCTGATGTAGTGTTCTGAAACATATTCAAAACCAAAATGAAGTTATATCTTACGAGTGCTCCAAATAACCTTTTCCAGTCTAGATTAAAGAATGATATCGGCTCAGCAAATCAACTGAAATAGTTCGAAAGGAAACTTATATAGGTAAGCATTTATGCAAATTCTCATCAGTCAAGAGTTATAACTCCATAGCTATTATTTGAACATTAATTGCAAAAGAATTTAAATGGAATATATGAGAAGAACAAAGAGACAATTTGAATAATGAAATTTTTTCTCTATTCTATAGTTCGATCTGAACACAGACTATGAAAATAATGTCATGCTCTTTCAAACACAAGTGACTAACCTCTAAACCAGGCCTCAATACAAGAACAGTTCTTCCAAGTTTGTCTTTGTAGTCTGCCCTATATATCTTTCCAGTTTCTGCTTCCTGTGAAATATCTTCCTGCAGGTCAAAAGGATGAAAAACATAAATATGTTTGGAAAACTACGATAAAATTATTGACAATAAACAAATGTTAGCTGCTCTGAACTAATCCCCTATGTTTCACTAAAACATTAGAGCAACTCACACCATGAATTCATATCACAAGAATTGGTTGCATTAAACATACCCAGAAAATGGTTTCAGGCTTGAACGCTAGTCGCCACTTCACAGCTGCTTTGAGCATTTTACTAGCTTTCTGCACATTCCAGTTTCTCGCTCGAAGAAATCTTGATATTGAATCATCTGACAGGAAAGCTTTAATGGCTTCTGATGATTGTTCACCAAGTTCCTTGCGTAGCTCATTTATCTGTTCATTAAATAGTGCAGAAAATTCAGCCTTTTAAGAGAGAAGTTTATTAGTAGTTCCCAGAGGAGCTCCAGAGGCAAGAGTTACCCTTACCTTTTCTTGCTGTTCTTCTGGGGTCAAGCCTTTATCAGCTGTACCACCATTGCTTGACTTGAACAAAAAGGACATTTCAGTAACTTGAAGGAGGTAGCTCCTCTAGATATGGGGCTGCAGAACCTGCATAAATGCTGCCATAAGAAGAATGAACGGGCACAAAATAGGTCTAACCAAAATATGTGTCTGCAGGAAAACAAGCAAGTTGGCAAAGAAACACAGTGATTGTTGCTGGTGCTCCCTTTTCTGTGTGCAGCGGGAGACTAATTAAAATCCTTATGTGTTCATCTGGTACTTGGAGATTCAGAATTAACCCAAAATCCATTTCACAAACCAAAATCCATTTCACAAACTTGATGTTGACAAAGCGGGATAAAAACAGCCTAGGATAAAGAGCAGGGAGATGACAGCCACCTCCAGCAGACTTGCTGCAAAAACCCAGGACCGAGTCATAGACCGCCCTCCGGAATGGGGCGAGCTGCCAGGCAGCGCATGCAAACCACTGACAGCGAACTGCCGGACAGTACTGACAGAACCTAAACAGAAACCTTGATGACAGGGTGGCGCCGTAACATGGCGGATCAAGTTGTAGGCGAGGCGGGTATCGTTACGCCCGTGAGCCGCATTGTTAGCCGCGAGTTAAATATGTGAGTTTTTTATAACCCGCGAGCCGCATCATTTAATAAAAAAAATGTGCGAGGATTGCGAAAATCTAATAATTTACCCACTCACCTCACAATTTACCACTCTATTATTACATATACACCTAATTTTAAATATTAGTGATTTTAAAATCATGCTTTTAACTTATTCTATCCATATGCGTGAATTTAAAGTCAAACCCTAGAATTAAAACCTCACGTTCCCAATATAAAATTTCAACAAAATTCACTAAAATTTGATGGAGAATATTCTAACAATAGTGAGTTTCTTTGTGCAAATTAGTAAAAGTAGAAGTACAATAATATTGTTGCGAGTTTTTGCGGGTTGCTGCGGACGTACCCGCTTGTTTAGTGGGTCTAGTGAACGGATCATTGTTAAGCCGCGAAGAAAATGACATTGATCCACAAGAGCCACTAATGTATATTTTGCGGGGCGGAAATGTGGGTTTGCAAAATTTTCCACCCCACTTGCATCTTGAATGGCGGAACACTGGTGTACTCCGCTCCTATATCAACATATGGTCCGTAACAATGCAGATACTACGAAAGTATGCAGAATTTGCCCTCACCTGAGGCACGAGCTGGATCTGGCAGCGCTGCTTAGCAGAACCAACCTGGTCCAATCTTCGTGGAGCCTAGCAACCGGGCGAATCACCGGGCCTGAATTCCGGGAGGACCGGATCAACAACGAGCGAACAGTTCGCGCTAACGACGCAGAACTAACAAGCTACTCCGAAACTCACGTCACGGACCTGATCCAACGCACTATCAAACACAAAAGGAAGCGTCAGCGGCTGCGGACGCGAGGCCGAGGCGAGACCCCGATCGCAGCGGGCCGGGAGGCAGGCAGCAGAAACCAGAAAGGAAGGAAGGAAAGGGAAGGCGCGCACCTGATCCTCGATACCCGCGTCGTCGGCGCGCGTTCCCACGTTCGGTGGGAAGGGGAGGCGCAGGTGGGGAAGGGGAGGAGCAGGTGGGGAAGCGGAGACCGGACTGGACAGTGGACTGTGCGGTGGTGGGTCGGGGAGGGAAAGGAAATGGGAGGCGTGGAGAGGGAAGAGAGGCGGTGGCGGCGACTGGCCAACCCCGCGCGTGCGCGTGCGCCAAGCGGTGGCGCCGAGAGTCTCGGCGGCCGTGCACCTCGGGCCACGGCCGTGGCCACGAACACGACGGGCCCTGCCGTGGCCTCGTGACTCGTGTGGTCGCGTGTCATTTTCGTTCTGGGTACGTTCACTTTTCTGGGGTGGGACTGGACCGTTCACACGACGAGATTTGAACTGCCACGTGGACTGGACCGAACCCAGCGGTATTGATCAGTGGGCTGCAACAGCACGGCCATTTCGGCCCAAATTCGCTAACCTTGTACTAATGGAGACGGGCTAAATCAGCAAGCATCAACCCTAAGGCAACCCGGCCCATGCGATCCGCGGCTTCTTCCTCCACCCCGCTTCCTTTTCGGTTTTTCCTCCGCCCTTCCTCCCTCCCTCCCCCAGCGCGGCGCGAGCGCTTCAACCTTCACCTTCCCTCCCTGTCGCCTGGGCTTTTGCTTCTGCCGGCCCGCCGCGATGGCCCCGTCGGCGGCGACGAGGGAGGTGCTCATGCTGGAGGCGCCGCCGACCGACCCAGCGGCGGCGCCGTGGCGCGCGCTGCCGGACGCCGAGACGGTGGACGCGCTGCCCTACATCGACGGCGACTACGGCGACCCGGCCGTGAAGCTGGAGGTCGACCGCCTCGTCGAGGAGGAGATGCGCCGAGGGAAGCACAAGCCGGCTGACTTCCTGCGCGACCTGCCTCCGGTCCCGCCCGCAGGGTTCGAGGTAAGAGATTTATGAGCGCCTTTTTTTGTCTGAATGGGAGACAAATGGACAGATGTAACTGTAATATAGTTATGCCGTGATGCGACGATGTTTGGATCGATCGTGTGTGTAGCCTTTTCGTCTGCTGTCAGCTCCGAGCCTAGTACGATAGGAGTACATGGTTAAGAGTTGCTGGGAAGAGAATAACTGTGCGTGAGCTAGGGTTTACAGTTGGGTCGTTGAAATGGAAACAGCTGGAATAAATAAACATGTATTCCTCTTGTTTATAAACGCAGGATGCTTGAAGTTTCGCCTCATGTGGTCATTTATGCTGCGGATATCTTAAGTACATGTATCTATCCTGTTTTGAGGCAGAAAGAACAAAGAGCCTTAAATAATTCGCATACGAGCATTCCTGTCCAACTTTTTTGGGATGATAAATACAGAAAAATATACGTTTACTGCACAAAATTGACCCAGTGTGAAGCTAGTATCCTTTTTCTTGTTCATAGATATCTGTAGTATCCTTTTTTGAAAGTATACAGCAGGGGAAACCCCAGCTGTGGTATCCTTATGTCACATTGTTATGCCCGTAGATTCTGTTTATATAAATATTGTCATGTTCTTATGTAACACTTCTGTTTCAGAATCATCCTATGCTTGCTAAAGAGTACGATCGAGTTAGGGCAGGCAAACCTCCTTTTATGTTAGATATGTCACGCTACGGTTTGGAGCTGCCTCCAACAAACAAGCGGAATGATGTTGGAGCCTGGAAGCAGGCTTTACGGAATGCTCAAAGTCAGTTGCAGCATCAAATTGTGAGGTACGGTTGATTACTGTGTTTTAGGGCATACAGGCTTTTTGTGTTAACGTTTCTACAGAAGATATGCATATTACAGCTTCGTGTTGGCACAAAGAAAGCTTTTCTGCACAGTATTGTAACTTGTGAAGTTATACTGAGCTCTTCTGAGCAAGTTAATTTTCCCCATGAATGAAAAAAAAAGCTTAAGAAAATGCACAGTATTTGTTTTGGTATGTATGGTTGATAACTGGTGAATACTAGCCGTATGAAAGTACTCCTAGTCAATAATGTTTGAAAGTAAAAGTATTATGTTTGTGTCACTGAACTTGTGTATTGTTATCATTAATAGAAGTATTCTAGTTGAATGTTGAGAAGTGTGTCTGCCTTAAAATTAGCAGAGAGTAATCCTTGCTGTTGTTGCTTTGCCAAACAATCTTTTATTAGTTTTGAAATGAAGTTAGTGTTGCAGGATAGAGAATCTGGAGCTTATGCTGAAATACAGTGTTGAGGTTTGGAAGCTCAAGAACAGACAGATGGAATCAGTTCTGTCCCGGTAATTTGTCTTTTCTCTAGTGGTTGTATTAATTTTTCCTTCTTTTCATTAGAAACATAACTTGGTTGAGTAGAAACAATGGTATCTTTTGTGGCAGGCGACAAGTATGTATGTGTTCATATGAAATCTTGTTGACCACATGTGTGTAGAGTGTCAGTGATTGTGTAGCTTACATCTCCAGTGAATCAACTTGATATTTGCTTAGAACTTAAGATTCAACCCAAGCCATCTCATGTGACCAAATATTTGAAAATTAATGTGCATATCTTAAGACATTTGTCTATTTTATCATCTCAGCAGCATCTAGTTACGTGTTATGTGTAGGATGCAAAAGATGGCCGTAGAATACAATGAGAGGATAGAAAGTGTCAACCGTGAGAGAAAATTTCACCAGGTTAGTATCTGTCACAATTATTTGAATTTACAATCATGATGGTCATTATACCTTAAAGCAAGGTTATAATCTGTGTTTGACCAGCAAAACACTGGAGGGGAGCTCCATGCCCTGATGATGGAATGGCAAGAACTGTGTCAAAAGAATATAGCCATTGAAGCTGCGTGTGCTGATCTGCAGAATCAGATTGATCAGCTTAAACATGAGGCAAAACAACTGTATGACCCCCATCACCCCCCATACCCTTCTTCCCTTGGATACCTTCTAGCCTCTACTTACATAAGATTTGGCAAATCACTTTACAGGGGAATGCCCATGGACGACAATGCTGAAACTAATCCAAATGCACACTGAGGGATTCGAGGTACCATTATGCATTTTCTTCTGATAGATGTAATGTTTTTTGTTTGCAATTGACTGAAGTCTTGATGTTGATGCAGATACTGAGGTAGCAATGACGCTGTGTCTTTTGGATGCGATGGTAGCTTGAGGTTTAATTAGACCTTTGCTAACTTGACTGGCATTTAGCATGCAAAGCACCCGTTTGGACTCTTGCCCTGTAATGCATCACCCGACCTGAGAGAGGACTGTTGCTGCTGGCACGCCGCAAAGAGGCAAGTGTGTATTGTTGTCTGATGGAAGTGCCTTATCTCTGGTACGATAAACTAAATGCGATATGTTGGCCGTTGGCATATGTATGCCGAATTTTCAGGGCGTTGTAGCGTAATGTCGAATTGGCGGAAGGGAATACTTTGTGGAAAATACTTTGTGCCTGCCTGCTGTCATTTACTCAACAACATATGCTCGCCATGGTGCGCACAGCGTGGATTTGCTGACGGCTTAACCGCTTAAGCATTATTCTTTCTGTTCTGGTCACTCATGTTCAGGGCATGCTATCTTTCCATAATGTACTGTATGTGCATCTTGTTCCCATGATGAAAGGACGTAGAGTTACCGCTAGGGTTACTGGTTTGTTAGTTAAACCTAGCTTCATCTACACGTCGCCAGAAAGCGATTTATACAATGTTTTATGTGGATCCGGATTCTTCGCTTTTTTATATTCCCTCCCATTTTTGTTTACATGACGTCTGGATCAATTGCTTAAATTAGCGCTACAATCCAGCAGAGCAGCTATGTATACATTGCAATATTGCATCCCATTGCCGGCAACATAGAGAAACATTTCGATGCAATGATTTTTTGTATTTCACCCAGCAGACGTGCTGCTCTCAACAGGGAATCATTTTTCACGCTGAGTTCCTCGACTGCATAGTAGTAGAGCAAAGTGGGAGTTGACCCCATTCTTTTCAGACAACTTCACAAATCTTTTCCAGGCTCGGATGATAGTGACAGCAGAGGCCGGGTGATGTAAAAAGTGGCCGAGCCTCAGCTCTCGAAGCGAATGGTGCCCGGCGAGCCGGGGAGCGAGGTCAAGCTGCTGTGGCGGACGGTGGCCAGCGTGGTGCGCACTGGCGTCATCGGCAGAGAGGTGGAGCGTAGAGGTGTTAAAAAGAGCTCAGCCCGCGAATATTTTTATAAATTATTTCGCTTTTTACTAAATTTTAATTCAAAAATTAATAAAATTTCAATCCGATCCGACTTCAACCCATTTTCTGCGCCGCGTCGAGCGGCAAGCGAGAGAGCTGCGCGTCTAGTGCGCCGTGTACCGGCGCTGTGATCAAATAATGTGGTTATGTGTAAACATGGGCGCCGACTGGTGCGATGGCTTTTTGAATGCATTTCTGTCCTCCATCAGAATGATAAAAATCTTTCACGGTACATTATTATGTTCCGTTGCCTGAATCTACCATCCTATAGCAGAATTTACGTTGCAACTGTGACTACTTGACTGATGAACATCCAGTTTCAACTGCGATTACTATTACCCATATACCAGTATCAGTACTATCCAAACTGACATACTTTAAACAAACTGTATTACTCAGGATAAATTATCTATCGATGACCAAATTGCCAATTACAGACATAACATTGCAATATGTTTTTATATAGTAATTACGTAACATAAAAATCCAGCTCTCCTAGCTAAGAAACACAAATACTCACCAAACATTCCAACGAAATTATAATTAAGCCTGGTGGTCAAAATGACCCATTGCTCTATATCTGAAGAAAATGCAGTTGCCAAGTAGTATTCCACAGCCGCAGACGAGTCCAATCAGGCCTACATTCATCAGATTTTTTAGAGATGAAATGTATGGGTGCCACATGCCAATATATATGTATATTCAAAATCCCAAGGATTGATGGTTAAAGGCACAACGGTTTGCCAAAGAAATGTGGCAATTGCACATGAAAGAATAATGTACCTTGTTCGCAATGTTGTTGGAGAGCCAGTCAAGACCCTCGTATAAACCCTCTCCTGTTGTAGCGCAAGTGCTCTGGATATACCTGCATGTGACAGTAAAACACACCCAGTTGGTGATCATTAATGTGTAAGATCTGAACAATAACAAATATTATAGTATCAAACATTCAAACTACCAACATCATTGATAGTTTTTGTGAAGGGAAATAAAGACAGACCTTGAAACTGTAAAAACCATAAAATGTGAACAATATCTTACCAATGGCGTTGGCGCAGGGAGTGGAGACCAAGTTTATCAGTGATCTCAGCAGCATTCATAGCATTGGGCAGATCTTGTTTGTTAGCAAAAACAAGCAAGACTGCATCCCTCAACTCATCCTGCAATACCATGTAGATGAATGCTCAAATCTATCCCTATAAGGTAATTATTCAAATATCATCATTGAAATGCAGCAGAGTCCAAGTGAAACATAGGAACCTAGTAAAACTGCTCATATAACTAGTCATTTCTGATGGAGTTAAGTTGAATGATTTTTGTGACTATATATCAACATCAAAAGATCTAGAAATGTCACAACTAGAACTGAGATAGCCACACATGACTTTCCACTCAACAGATAAAAAGCTCAAACACAATGGTTTACATAGAATTTAGTCCATTTACCTCATTCAGCATCCTGTGGAGCTCATCCCTCGCCTCAACAACACGATCTCTGTCATTGCTATCAACAACAAAAATAAGTCCTTGAGTGTTCTGGAAATAGTGCCTCCACAATGGTCTGATCTGTAGTTTGGGCAACAGAATATTATGTAAATTAAAAGCATCTCAAAACATCTTAACAATCTTTCTGATACAATACAAGGACAACAAATACTGCAGCGAGTCTAATAAAGTGTACCTTGTCCTGACCCCCAACATCCCAGACAGTGAAGCTAATGTTTTTGTATTCAACAGTCTCCACATTGAACCCTTCACATCACAAAAAAATTGGGGCAACATATGCGTTAGATTTTCTTTTTACACATATTACAGACAAAACTCATGCATCGTACTATCTTTCCAAAACCATGTAATTAACCACAGTTGTGAGCCAAGACCATGAAAATAGGACAAAGCTTGGTTACGGTGGCTGGAACATCTGGACAAGTAACTACTTTAGGAGATGACAGGTATTAAGGAAACAAGCATGTGACTGTTTGTTCATCAGCATTAATGCCCCTTGACAAGTCATCCCATAGGATGCCTAGCCTAGGTATGTATATACAGATGCATTCTCAAAATATACACAAATGCTCCAAGTAAACCGAAGAGAAGAGGAGAATGGGCTCTCACCGATTGTGGGAATGGTGGTGACGATCTCTCCGAGCTTGAGCTTGTAGAGGATGGTGGTCTTACCAGCCGCATCGAGACCCACCATGAGGATCCTCATCTCCTTTTTGGAGAAGAGGCGGCTGAAGAGCTTCGTGAAGGTAAGCCCCATGATTCCACAACTGCGCCCAAGGATAATCAACATCAGACAGAAGGAATAAAATCCACTGTAACGTAAGGAAGAAATGGGCAAACACAGTATAGAATCTCAGATCCAAGCATTGCCCTATCAGCCGAATGGGTTGCACACTTGCACGCGGAACTAATGCAATTCAAATTCATTACAGCCGATGTGATCTTACGCAACAAAAAAAAATCAGCAGATCGTGAGCAATGCGATCGCCTCAGCCAGTTCTAAGAGCAGATCACCGACCAGACGGCAAAGGGATCCAAAGCCCGGGGGGGGGGGGGGGGGGGGGGTGAGGAGGGGAATGAGATCTCGGCGCACCAACCTTCACGGAGATCTCGGGGCTGACTGCTCCTCGCCTCCTCCTCGGCTTCGGGGCGAAGAAAAAGAGACGAGTGGTTGATGCGGGGGCGCCTCCGGGGCTTGAGTTTGATTAGAGGACGCCGAGGACAAGGTGGGTGGGAAGGGGCCTGGACCTGGTCTACCTGAGCGTTGCGAAGTATCTGTGCGTGGGTAGAGCACGGCGCACGTGGGACGAGTGCAGCGACGGTAGGGCTGGTGGGGGGCGCGCTCCTCGTTTCAAGCTCCAACGTGCCACCGACGCTTGAGTTTGATTAGAGGACGCCGAGGACAAGGTGGGTGGGAAGGGGCCTGGACCTGGTCTACCTGAGCGTTGCGAAGTATCTGTGCGTGGGTAGAGCACGGCGCACGTGGGACGAGTGCAGCGACGGTAGGGCTGGTGGGGGGCGCGCTCCTCGTTTCAAGCTCCAACGTGCCACCGACGCTTCAGGACACTTTTTTGAAAAAAAGAAAGTCGTTTGATATGAATATATACAAGTACCGACACGCGCGTACCGATGGCAAAAAATGGTGGTAACATGAGAGCACTCTCAATGCAAGTATCCATATATAAGTATCTAAGAGTACTAATAAATTGTTTTTTTAATCCAATTCTCTTTAATGCATAGTTTATGTATTAGTTTTTATATAAATTAAAATTTAATGTTTTTTATATATTTTATAAAAGATAATTATGTAAACTAGTAGAGTTCTCTTAATGTATATTTTATATTTTTTTAATGCTTTGATTTTAATGAAAAGGTGATTTCTTAATGTAAAAATAATTTCTTCATCTTTCAATCTTTTTCTTCATTAATTTTTTTATATCAAATAAGTAAAATAGTGATGTGACAAGCTAATTAAAAATAATAGAGTTGGGGGTGCCCTGAGATTACCGTGAGAAAAGATTTTCTCTCTTTTGTGAAAATTTAGAAATCATTTTTGTAAAAAGAAAGATGTAAAAGAAATGTGCGGGGCGTTAACATGAGTTTTTTTTTTAAGATAAACGGGGGGAGGAGATTTCCCCACCTAAATCCATTGAAAATGGATGAAACTTGGCGTGAACCAAGAAGTACAAAGGCTGCCCCTTGGGAGCCAGTATAAAAGACCACAACAAATCAACATAGGAGAAAAATTACATGGGGGAGAAAGAGAGACACTACGCATCAGCTACATGAGCATCAGCTGAAGGGAACTTAACATGAGTTTGCAGCAGACACAATTTTAGCACCGAATCACTCTGCTTTTAAAATATTGACAATATAAATATAAAAACAATTTTAGCACCGAATCATCTTCGAGCATTCAACAGATAAATATAACAACAATAGTTAAAATACATTTTGGCTCCAGTGTTCTTAAATGAATTGCCGATCGACTAGGGCAACAATGTCACGTCACACCACCTCCTTGATCCACTTCACAAGATGGCAAATTGAAATGCTCCCGACAGAAAAAAAAAATGGCGGAAATGCAATCTTTCTCTAAGTTTCTCTGAATATTTTTACACATGGTTGATCAGCTCCGGGCATCATAATTTAAGTCTCAAGGTGCCCCAAATATTGAAGGATAACAAAGGAAACTCCTCCCATCACTGTCTAAGAAAGAAATTCTCCCATCCTATCACTCTTCGGCCTCGCATGCCGCACGTCTATTTTATCGACAGGGTACTGATGAACGCTTCGTCAACTTCGGTCCACTTGGTACCAAGCGTTTCTGCCTCGAGCGCTTCGATCTCATAGCGCACCTCTTCCATATGCTCGTTTATGTTTGTTACTGCCTCTTGCACTCCCTGTATGGCTTCCTTGAGCGCTGCATCATAACCTGCATCGGCCTCAGCGTCCTCCGTACCAGCAGCCTCTGTTATTTCTTTGACATGCACGCACACATGTTGAGCCATGCTGCGTGACCTGCAATCATCATGGCTCACTAGGCGTTCTGAAGGGCGGCCAGCTTTCTTCAGCATCTGAATCTCGGCTGTCTTCAGAAACAGGAAAAGAAATATAACTGATTAGCAGCTAAAAAAAATCACTGTATAAGGTACAGAAAGTTTTAAGTATGTGAACAACAACAGGCATCTACAAAAAAACATGCTACTAGCAGAAATCAGCTTACAAAATGTTTCAAAACGAGGTTATCTCAAAGTCCACAGGGCAATACAAAGTGCTCAAAATGCTTTACCAAATGCAACTTCTCTTTCTCGTGTGCTTGAACATTCTTCAGCAGATTGGCAAGATCAGTACGACAAAATTCTGGCGTTGAGAGGAGAGAAATCATTTCAATAACCTGCAGTAAAAAGTATATATTTAGGTACAGCAAGTTTTCTGGATAAGGAGAAGATGGCTCGAGAGCTAACTTGTTTCGAGCAATCGTTGAACTCTGCTGTAATACTCCCACAGAGTTGTTGATAAGCTAATTCACCTCCTTTACTCATATATTCAGAAAATCCCCTGCAAATGACAAGCAAAACAATCAAAAACTTAGACATGGAATTATCGTGATCTAATACTTTTCACACAAATATCATAATGGAGATTCTAAAGTTATGGATAAAGAAACAGTTTGATTGTGTTTAGATTGAACTTTGAGCAGTTCCCAAGTTCACTTAGTGTTTCATTCACAGCTGAAGCAAGTCAACCTAAATACCTACAATTATGCATCAAAACCAGGAACATGGTTATCATGGCTTGGAAAGAGCGCAATGCCTGTTGGAGTACACTTTAATTGGTGGATGATCTCTTTCAACATCCATCTGACAATAAAACATGGCAAAAGGCACATGGGTGAGAAATATGGCCATCAGCAAAGCTATTCATGCTACCGTTTTATTTCTTTCTTCGGTTGTTTCGGTTTGGCAAAATAGCAGAATCCGCCCCTCATGTTTCACTGGAAGCTAAATTTCATCTCTCAACCAGAAACCTACCATTTCAGTCCCTAATGAGGAAATAGTATAATCAAAGCTTGAACCACTTTCCAAGCATAATGATCCACTGAAATTACAAATTAGCACTAACATGATGCAGACGCCACACCAGACTATCAAACCATCCCCAACAAATTGACTCAAATGAAATCCAAACCACATACCAGCAAACACATCCAATAGAACACACGTGGTGGAAACATAACTGGATCCAGAGTTTAAAATAAAAAGGGAATGGCAAGACAGATTTTGCCGGTGTTGAAGACTTATGGAGTGTTTTTTTATCATCATACAAGTGGAATTTTCCCAGATTTCTGCAGGAACTTTATGAAGTTTGTGTAAAATCCCTGCGAAATCCTTTCTTCCATTCGAAGCAGGACATGATCTTGCACCCCGTTCTAATAATTGGATGCGCCTGAGCTTACTAGCTCCTAATAGCAAATCGCACGTAGCTAAACGAATGAGATAAACAAACTAGACGAGACCCTATCCGCCCTAGCACTCCGCAAATCCAAACTGCAAAAACAGATAAGAAGAAATCTCTCCTATACCACATTAGGGTTTAGCGGGAGCCCGCGAGGCAAAGCTACAGACGAGTGCGCGACGACTGTACCTCCTGAGAATGGAGTAGGCTTCGGCCCGGCGCTGCTGCACAGCGAGGAACCGGCCGAGAAGACCCGCCACTGCCGCGGCACTCCGCCGCACGCCGCCGGCCTTCGCATCCATCGCAGTCGCCTGTTCCGGGGGTTCCATCTCTGCGATAGTGTCCCCGTTGCTCGCCATAGTTTTTTCCTCTCCTCTGGCGCAGCCGCGCGGGCTGATGAATCTCCCTCCTCTGTTGCGTCGCCGCCTCGCCGGCCGGGTGCTAGTATTCAGTTGTACAGTAGAAAAATTCTGGATCCGGGACAGAAAAATTCTGGATTAGGTGCATGCTACTTGTGTCGCTATTTCATTTTTCCTGTCTACGAAAAACACCCAATAGTGTCAAGCACAGCGTCTAACCAACACGACGGTAGAGATTATCGGCAGCTTAAGAGAGTGTTGTTAATCCGGTATTCGCACAGTGATGCGCGGTGGCCTACGCAAGAACATAGTATCATGCAATCACGGCAACGAAATAATTCAGTCAAATCGAGCTGGAAAATACAATGCACAGCAACCCTGTTAAACGATTAATTCAACTGAAACCAGGACAGTGCCCGGAAACTGGGTTATTACACATCGAACATTAGAATTACATTACATGTCATTCGAAAGTTAGATTTCTTGAAGACCATCGTCACATCTTCCACCAGGCAAGTAAAAGGTTACCCGCTGCTCCTCTTTTCGGGGGGAAGTACATAGCTTCCGATGGCTGTATGCGCAGTTTGACCACTTGAATGCTCTTTTGCAAATCAAAGTCCAAGGCAACAATCTGCAGTCTTTATAAATACTCAAAATGCGGACCATCCGTAAATCTATCAAATGGCATGCCCAAATAAAGAATGCTGCACTTGACAATCTTGGTTTCCTGAACAAACTTGTGAAATACTCCGTACTTTCCAAGAAAATGACTTCCATGTTACAAAAAGAATAACTACCATACCATAATGTAAGCAAACATATAAAGAAACAGCAAAATGTCACTCAAGCTACACCGCTGCAAATAACATGGAATCAAAAAAATGTATCAATGTTGTAAACCTTAAATAAGAATTTTCATCTAGACAACCAAAAAACACATTTGTTTTACTGTAGTAGTTACAGGCATGCCCAAAGCTATGACTTCTCCTAAAACATTTGTTTTCGTAGCAACAGGCATGCCCAAAGCTATGACTTCACGAGGAACTCAGGTAATACAACAGATACTTCTTTGCAATACTGTTTCATTTTCTGCAGTGCCATGACTGCAATAGTTCAAAAACTTTACTTACTTTATAAGAGCAACGTGATGTATTAACGTAAGAGCAATGTGATGTACAAAAACATGTTTCTATAATAACTGCAGCACTGCTACAGGTGCCTTTGTGACCATAATCAGTTGTTGTCTGGTCAACAAAAATAACATGATTGCAATAGTTCAAAAACTTTACTTACTTTATAAGAGCAACGTGATGTATTAACGTAAGAGCAATGTGATGTACAAAAACATGTTTCTATAATAACTGCAGCACTGCTACAGGTGCCTTTGTGACCATAATCAGTTGTTGTCTGGTCAACAAAAATAACCTGTAAGGAATTGAGTCCTAGTGATCGAACCGACCAAAAATGATTCCAAAAAAGAAATAATGATGAAAACTGGCTCATCCAAGCAAAACAACAAATGAAATATCGTGAATCGACGATGCCAGAAGGAACGGCAGATTAAGGTAATGAATTAGATCAAAAATACTCCTTCAAACACATAGATGTGGATCCTAAGCTAAGATATGTCAACAGTTCAAAGGCAAAATCACAGTAGAACTGTTATCTACATTAGGCTATTATCAGTACAGGCAACTAAAACAAAGCGACACAACGCTTGCCTTTAACAGGATTTCTGCTTGTTTCCCAGTAGCAAACTTTATCCACCCACCACAATACAGAAGAACAATGAAAAGCTGGGCAAGAAAGAAACTCTGTAACAAAACGTAATATTCATCCTGTGTGTAATAACTAAAATGATATTTTGTGAAAGTCTAATATAAATTTGGTTTCAAAATATATAAGAACCATATCTTAAAAAACATGGAAACAGCGATCGTAAATCACAGTGCTTTAAACCAAAACTGAGTCTTTTACAAGTCTTGCAATCAAACAGGCTGCCTTTTAAAAATCTACTAGTTGGTGTTGTACAAAGCACTGTTTCATTTTGAAACGAAAGGTACAGTTTCAAAGTTCCTTTGTAAACTTTGACCACAAGAGCAGTGAAGTAGCCAGACACAGCATAAAACAGTGAGGAACATGTAGAATCATCTGGCCATAGTAAAATAGTTATAACCATCCTGTCAAGTAGCAAGATGAATAAAATAAGTGAAATCGTTACAATAAAAAAGTATTTGTCTGCAAAAAAAAATATCCTTTTGAGTGAAACATGATTTTAGTTTGTCTTTTGGCCTAGGAGTTCGGGCAGCTCGGTGCACATAGCTCCTGCTTGCGCCAGGTCAAGGGAAGTGTCTGACCACTTTGGGTCTTTTGTATGTAGCCTTTTCCTGTATTTCTGCAAGAGACTGTTTCCAAGACTCAAACCCATGACCTCATGGTCACAAGGTAACAGCTTTACCGCTGCGCCAAGGTTCCCCTTCAAATCAAGTAAAATGAAACATTTTATGGAGGAAGCAATGCAAAATGCAGATTACAGGCAATCTGCATACACATGTAATACTCCCTCCATACTCATAATTCAAGTCGTTTTGGACATTGCTTTGGTCAAACATTGGAAATATAAATTACAAATATTTTTTAGTTGTTAAGTTTAGCAATATGAAAATCATATGTTTAGATTTGTCTTTAAAACTACTTTCATAAAAGTATACATATATCATTTTTTGATAAATATTTTTAGAAAAAATAGAAGTCAAAGTTATGCTTTGGAGACCGTGTCATTGTCCAAAACGACTTGAATTATAAGTATGGAGGGAATACAGTATTAAGAAAAAAAATGAGTCATATGGAAAATATAGGACTTGGTGATTGGTATGAACCTTAGGTGTATGCTTAAAAATAGGCTCCAAACTATGCATAGCTTAACTACAAGTTACAGTTGAATGCATAGATACGGCATATACAAGCAAAAGACAAGGTCACAAATGAAACAGTAGGATTTAACAAAAACTTCGAATGTAAGTTCGGAAACGAATATAAGCAACCAAGGACATCATATGCCCACATAAGGCTGCAATGATCTATCCCCTATAAGTCTGCAATTTATTAACAGACTCCAAATATAAACCCCCATTGTTAGGGTAGTTAGCCCTTATGCAGCAAATATGAAGGCAATTATTGAAAAGACTTCCACTAACACAATAACACTAGCTCCAATATTTTAGTCACAACTGAAAGGTTCTATCTCTAATCCAGCAGCAGACCTACAGTATTCAAACAGCTAAGCATTTCATAGTAATAAGTTAAGAACTTGGACTACTAGGAGATGCCAAATTTTATTAAAAATATGCCAAGCCATAATATTTTCATGAAAAAAACTTTAAAATAATATCTTAATGCAATGCAATGAAAAATAACTTTAAACAATTTTAGAAAGAACGAAGAGGGTCATGTTGAGACTAATATCTACATGAATGCACAAGTATTTTTTGTGTCAGATAAAGTATAACCGCAGGCTACAATTTTTTGTATGCAAAAGAGACATTAGAAGTACTTATAGCTTTCAGCAGTTTATCCTCCTGTTTAAACTCTTACCTAACGCCCCTTGTAATTTCTTCCAGGACCTCCTGACGGTGCACCCCCATACCCACCAGCACCACCATAGCCACCCATATAACCACCTGACACCCCGGGCACACCACTACCGCCCAGTGCTCCAGATGTTCCTGGTTGAGGCACCCCTGTAGCATTGCCACCAGCTCCTAAGATGCTACTCAGACCCAGCCCTGCCCCCTGGGTGGCAAGCAAAGCGGTCAAGGCCTGCCCAAGGGCAGGATCCACCCCTGGCGTCGCAGCAATAGCTCCAGGTAGGGAAGCAAGGCTAGGCGCTGCTGGTGAAATTGCATGGCCAAAACCTACGTTACCAGGCAAAGAAAGGCTAGTAGCTCCATAACCAACAGCCCCCAAGTTCCCAATTGAAGCTCCAGCACCATAGAAGCCTCCAAGCCCTCCTGTTTTATTCGGCTTTGGTCCATCGATTGCCTTCTGGCAATGGAGCACAACTCCCTCAAAATGCTTATGTGGCTCCTCGAGTGCCTTCTTGGCACTCTCAATGGTCTTGTAGACAAACAAAGCGAAACCCTTGGGCTTCCCAGTTACCTTGTCAAGCCCAAGAGGGCCCTCCTCAATCTCACCATACTTGGTAAAGAATTGAAACAGTTTCTGCGGGTCAATATCTGCACCAACATTGCTGATAAATATCTTTCGCTGTGTGTACTCTGATACTCGTGGAAGCTGCAGCGTGGCTGGAGCCCCAGCAGGACTACTGGCCACAGCACTGCCAGCAGAGACAGGGCCGACAGAGGCAAGCTGGCAGGCAGTTGTGCGGTTGCCAATCTTCTTCTGGGGCTCCCGGAGGGCAGCTCTCACACCGGAACGGCGGCGGAAGAGGATGAAGCCGTATCCCTTGCACTTGCCCGTGTTGCGGTCGGTGACGACTCGAAGGTCTTCAATCTCTCCGTACAGGCTGAACGCCTCTGTCAGGGTGTCAGCAGTGGCATCCCCGCCGAGGCCGTGAACGAAGATCTTCCGCTGAACCGGATCGGTGTCGGCCACGCGGTGGATGGTCCTAAGCACGTCGCCGTGTGCAACTGCTGCGTCGCGGAGAAGCTCAACCAGCTGGTCCTTGGCGAACGATTCGAGCAGCGCCTGGATCGAGGCAGGGTCGCTCTCGCCCTCCTCTTCACCTTCCTTCTCTTCCTCCTCCCTCTCCCCCTCCCCCTCCTCCTCCTCCTCCTCCTCCTCCTCTTCCACCTCCACCTCCTCCTCCACCTCGATCTCTTCTTCGTCCTCCACCTCGGCCTCGGTGGGGACGGGGTCTTTGGCTGGTACTTTGGGCTGAGAGGAAAAGGCCCCCATCTGGGCGGCGTCCTTAGCGGCAGCGGCCCTGGTTTCGGCGGCGGCTCTGGTCTCGAGCTTCCGCTTCTTGCCCATGGCGACAGCGTGTCGGCAGAGGGAAATATTTGCTAGGATTGCGGGCTAGGGTTTCGAGGACGGATCTGCCGGGAATGAACGAGCACTTAACGGCGCCGTCGTTGGGTCGTCAGTCTCCTCACGGCAGGATCATAAATCGATTTTTTTTATTAACTATGACTAGACTGAGCCTTTAGTCACAGCAAACGGATTAACGTCAAACAAATCCAAAACAAGGTTTGCTTCTCGATCCAGATTACTTGCTGTTTTAGCTTTAATAAAATTAAGGAGAGATAATGATAAACGAATAGAAAATAAGGTACGTTTGGAACGTAGTAGGAATTCACAGAATTAATTCAATTTCAAAGAAAAAGCACAGTAAACAGAAAGAAATCTCACTTTCCAACGAAGCCTAAAGATAGAAAACATGATTCTCAATTTGAGATGATTTAATAAGTTAAACCAGCAAAGTTAAATACTAAAAAAAAAGGCTAAAATAGCATCTCTCTTCTTGTCTACAGAAGGTGATAATTGATAATTCAGCTAGGTGGAAGGACTGATCTTGCTCATCATTGATCAAAGTCGGAGGCCCCGAAAAAGGAATAATCTGGATCAGCAGATGATCCTAGTAGTGGAATGTACTCGGATCCTCTCACATGAACGCTGAAGCAGGCTGAAACACAAACATGCACAGTTTAAATAATGTTTCCAAATGAGTAATAGAATATCAAATTGTACGCTAGAATTTCTAGGTCTGGAGTAAATACTCTGAAACTAGCAAAGTGCAAATACACGCAAGTAAAGATGACGACAGTCACAGTGAACAATTCTAACAGAGTAACACATGGTAGAAACAACCAAATTCACAAGTGAGCTTTAACTATAACCATAAAAGAAACCCATGCAATGCATTTTTATGTTTCGTATTTTAGCCAAGGTTTGACTGATGTTTTCAGGTCAAGATTATGTTATAGTCTGATAGACGAGGAATCGCGATATTAATATTGTTGCGCGTCAGCAAATCATACCATTCTCAATTTTCACTACACTTTGCAGCATAACTTCCATCTTCTTCTTCATCTCAATATTGTCATCCATTAGAGGCACCACAAGGGTCAGCTCCCTATAAATGTCGCGTACAAATGAACAGATGTTTTTTGCATATTCAACCTCCCCATCAGATATACGGCCTATTGCAAGCCTCATTAGCTCTCCCGACAAATCAGCAACCTAAGCATGGCAAACAAAATGAAGAAAAACTGTTACCAACATCAATCAAGGAAGAAGTGAAGGTGTGGGATTTTATGTGGGATTTGCTTTAAAACATAGAAGTATCAGTGTACTTACTCCTAAAAGGTAGTCAAGTACATTTATCTGTAACGGCTCAACAGATTGATCATTTAGCGCTAGTAAGGATTCATTAATTTCAGTGAGACTTAATAGAGTGCCAGTCTCGCAAAATCTACAAAATGTTGCAGCTTCGACATATTCTTGAACCTGCAAACACTCATGACAAAAACATACAGTATATGTTACATATTAACAAAAAACAATTTGATCTGATACAAGCAACGAGTTCCCCTAAAAACAAGAGAATTATAAGCGGGCACAGAAGAGTAGAGTAGGTACTAACACCAAACGTGTAGGCCCTTCTGAGCTTCCAGAAGTCTGTCCCTTGTAATTCCTTTACTAACTTTCTAATGTACTGGTTAACCACTGTTGCAAGATCATTTTCTGCCTTTGAAAGAACTTCTTCTTTGTTAACTTTGCTGATTCTGAAACAAATCAACGGTTCATGAATACTGATGAAGTGCAACATCAAAGAAACTGGCAACTCATTTATGTAATATTTTGGTATAACCCTTGATTAGCTTGACATGGTGTACTATCCTCCAATGGTGTCATCACTCAGCATTCAGCAACATGGGCAAGTTCAGCTATTTGAGGACATATACATGCACAGATCAGTGTTTAACAGCTTACCATTTTAAATGTAACTTGGATCTATTCAAGAGGAAATATTCAGAATTTCTGAAAACATGCTATGTAATGGAAATTAATTTTCAGCTGAAAATCCTGATTGATCATATTCGTTTGAGGAAAATTCAGCTCCAAATGCCTTAACTCATGTGGAGTTCTTTTCTTGATAACGCATACAGTAATGTAAGAGCCATGTTTTCACAATAAACAAAAAAAAATGGTATTTATAGACATGGGATGTAACTGATGACACAATATACTTCTCCATGACTGATAAAGGTTCAGATTTCAGAATGCTCAAAGTGACTGAGACTTGGAATGTTTATCAATAAAACATTTTTGTGCTGTTTTCTCTCCTTTTTCAGAACAAAATACTGCAAAGCAGTGAATCGTAATTATATCTGATGCTCAAAGTGAGTAATTAACATGGGACGACCTAAATG